>JAHBCN010004478.1:0-48491 GCA_019359885.1 Listronotus oregonensis
AAATTTTAAAAAAGAACATTATCTTTAGGGATGAAATAATTTATACCTAAAAAAGTCGAGCTATTTACTAAACAACCTGCTTTACCCTTGATCTAAAGCTATCAGGCTAGCTGGGATAAATTAACAAAACTCAAAAAAAATCAGTGGCAAATGAGAATATTGTTGCTCAAGCCGATTTAAAAAAATCGAAATTACTGCTAAATCGATATAAAAATAGCTGGATTTTTAGATAAATCTTTAATTATCTGTCGTTTTTGTTGCCATAAATTAACAATATCAAAATATAAGATTTTTTTTTAAACATGCTACCTTTAATCAACCAATCAATAATCAATCAAAATATTACTTTATTGTCTTTAAAAAATATACATTTTCATGGACAATGCATCTTAGGGACAAAAATATTAATATGCTATATAATTTATTGAATATATATGTATAAATAAATGAAATAAAATTATAAAAAATGATGAAAATTATACAATTAATTAAGAATTTACAGTGTTAAAAAAGTATAATATATTTGACATTGACTATTACAAACAGAAATTCCAACATAAAAAATAAATTTTATATGATAAAAGTAAAAATATTATTACTTAAAAATTTTACAAACAGAGACTCCAACATAAATTAAAATTTTAACCAAAATTTTTTGTAAACTAAAAAACAATATCCACAATAATCTTTATGCACCCGACAGAGGCCCATAAAATTTTTTCAAATTATAATATACCTTCATTAAAAAACTTTTTTTTAACAATTTTTTTAAAAAGTTTAATATTTTTAATTTTTAAAAAAAAACCGGTGGATGGTTGACATTTTTAAAGATTCATATATTATAGACTTTTTTGTAAGGGATTTTGCAGGTTTGGAAGTCTTAATCTAATTTAAATTGAGTGTATTATAACAGATATATATATATATATAAAATATATATATATATATATATATATATATATATATATATATATATATATATATATATATATATATATATATATATATATATATATATATATATATAAAATTTAAAGAAGCTGTAGTAATTGTAAACAACCAAAATGTATTAAGCAGACCTATTATCGAGATTTCAAATATCTGGTAGCCTTTGCTGAACCGTAAACAACGGATATTATTAAAGTTCTAGCTTTAAGGAATTGTTTTTAGTTATCACTTGAAAACCGTTGGAGATACATCAATAACCGAAACGTTGTCCGTCAATTAACAAATAATTTCAGTTTCCTGAACCCGGTACTGTAATGAGCTATTTTCCGGACTGAGATGAGTCCTGAAAAAAACATATTACAATACAGTATAAAATAAAGTTGTATTAAATGCTTCGGCGAATTCTTCGCAAAAGCTACAGTCATGTGTAAACTCAATCAATGTGTTAGTATTTTTTATAGGAGTTATTTAAAAATAATTTTCTAATGTTTTATTCTTCTTTTTAGGTAAGCCTTAGCCTCAACATTACAATTACATTGAAGGTTGGGTAAGACAACTTTACATAATTTAAATTCTTGTGTAACGAGTCAATTAACATTTTTACAGAGATATTAAAAATGCTGCTCGGGTTTTTAATAAGCACATTTCTTGATTATTGCTATTTTTTATACAGGGTAAGTTTTTTAAAAGGGTTAAAATTCGATATGTAGCAATCCGTTTTAAATATGTGTATGTAATTTGGGGACGTAGTAAGTTCCAGAGCGGGGGGATATTTTACGTTATTTTAGACATTTTTTTCTACACCCGCTTTTGGGGAGTGGTCGATAACAGTAAAGTTTTAAATGGAATCATGTGGTTTTTTATTTAAGAATACGAATTTAAGCAACAAACCAGGTCTGTGTGCGAAAAAAATTGTTAAGTTTATGACGTTATGATATATATATATATATATATATATATATATATATATATATATATATATATATATATATATATATATATATATATATATATATATATATATATATATATATATATATATATATATATATATATATATATATATATATATATATATATATATATATATAAATATAAATATCTTTATTATAAGGTGAACTTAATACAAAAAAACTGAATTTAGTCTTATAGTAGATTTTTTAAATTAATGTGTAAATATTAATAAAAATACATAGATAAAACGTACGTACATAGTAGTAAACGATACTACTATTTCTATAAAAGAAAAGAGCTTTAATAGAATCGTGCAGCAATTTAAGTCAAAGCTTTGGCAATTGATGCTTGTTTGCTAAGAAAAATGCAATGTGTTTTGATATAAAAAGCTTTATAAAACTCATAACTACCTATTTACGTTGTTAAATGCTGCGATTAGAGATATATCTGTTGTTTGAACAAGACATTGTAGATAAGAAAGTGAAATACACATCACGTATAAAAAATGTCTATATAATTGTGACGAATGCATTTATAAAAAGTAAATTACTGGATTTTCTATATGTTTCACAAAAATTCCTTAAAATAATTATTACTTAGTAACAATATGATAAAAGCTTACAAATAGTATGTATGTATGATAATAGCTTTTTTATTGCATTGGATGGATGATAAGAATTGTTTGCTCTGGTAAATCGTGACGGTGTTATGGCAAGTAATTAAAAAATTTGGTTTCAATAAAAGATAAAAACATATAAAAATATAAAAATTGATTTTTAGGACATATAGTATTATTACATTACAATTTTTTGTTTTTGTTACTGTAGTGGTATTAATAAGACATTAATATATGCATTCTTGCTAATGTTTGTCACGTGCGTTTATTAAAATGTCTAAAAATATTTATATAGTATATTTTTTCTTAGTTACATTCACTAAGCTTTAGCTTTAACAAAATGTTCATTTTTTTATAACATTTTTTTGTCAAATTCGAAAACCTTATGTTTAATTTTAAATATACAGACCTACAAAGTCCAAAATACATTCAAAGTTAAAACTTACATAATTAAAATTTTATTATTATACAGCAAAAAAAATATTAATATAATAAGAAATTTATCTTTTTTCACAAAAATAACTCCCAATTACTATTACCACTGTTATAGCTTTGGCAACAGTGTCCGTTTATATAGCATAATATAAAAAAATTAAATAATGATAGACTTGTAGAAAATTTATTTTTACAAAAAAGTCCATGAAGCAAATCGCTAATATTGATATTTCTCGAGATATAGAACAATGACTTTTTAGTAAAATATATTATATTAAAAATTAAATAATTAATTCTTAAAATTTGCTTCAAATGACTTTTTTTGTAGAAAATTATATTTAACACCGTTGTAAATTAAATTATATTTTGTATTCAGAAATATCAAAAAACTAAATTTCCGATTTCGTTTTTATTTTTTACAAGTTTATTTCAAAAGTTAGAAAAAAGTCTAAAAATACATTCTAATTGGAACTTTTTACGCTTCATCTATTGGCGAAGTCAAATATTTTTTTACGACGTTTCGTTTTTCCTAAACCATCATTTACCTTTATTTTTTAAATAGGCCTTGATTGTTTATCGCATTTTTTGAAGCAGTTTGATTCCCAATTACAATGATGTGTAACACTTGATATTTTTTGTTAAATAAAGATATTTTCCATAAGAGACAATGAGTTAGACAAGGAACACACATAATTTCTTATAGGGGCATTCCATATTTGTTAAATAAATATGTAAAAAGTATATAAAATAAGTGTTATACATTTTTGTGATTGAGATAGAAATGGGTACAAAAAAATGAAATAAAAAGTCCAGGGCCGTATTTCAAAAAATAAAGTTGATGACGGTTTAACGAAAACGAAACGTCGTAAGAAATGTTTGACTTTGCCAATAGATAAAGCGTAAAAAATTCAATGAGAATGTATATTTTCTAATTTTTAAAGTAAACTATTAATAAAATTAAAACAAAAATAAAAAATTTTAGTTTTCTGCCATATTTCCGGAAGTACTAAATATAACTTTAATTTTTCAAAGAAATATTATTGAGCTCCCCAATATACTACTTTGCCAAATTTAAACTACCCACCTATTTCTTACCGTTACGGAGATCCCAAGGAAGTTTAAAGGTGTATGGAAGCCCAATGCTATGGCCCATTCGATCAAAAAATGTCCAGCCCAGTATGAAAATAACTGTCAGAGTTGGCCCCGCCGATTTTGCGCAATAACGAAATTCCACGAAATAATTTAATGTGTTGCCTACTTACACACTGATAAATCAGTATGTAGTTAGGCAACACATTATACTTTTATGGGAGCCGTATTAGTTTCGATTGTTTTGCTTTGTGTGATTATATTTTGTGGTTGCAGAAGTTTTTTTGGATTGATAAAAACCTTCTTATTTTAGTGATTAGTGTTTATTAGATTGTGACTATAATTTTGTGTTTATTGTTTGTTACTTATAATATCGTAACAAAATGACTAGAGGTTGTATGGTTTTGTCTTGTAAATCCAAGGGTAACATACCCGGCATTTTTTACTTTAGGTAAGTATTTCTTATATTTAAATTAGGTGCTTCTTATGAGACGTAACGTTAGGTAACCGAATAAATAATAATATATCAATTATTAATTATAGAAAATGAAAATTTCATAGGAAATAGCAGTGAGAAAAGTAAGGCAATCTTAACTATCTTTAGATGATTTCCACAATGTTTGTCTATTTCTGTGGATTATTAAAAAGAAATAAGGTTTACATTTAGGTACTTTTATTTCATTTAATAATTTAGTACATTCTTTTAAAGGATCAAAATTATTAATTACTGGGCAGACCAGGCAAATTTTAATATATACAGGTCCCTCTAATTGAATGAAAGAAAGTACAATTTTATGTTAAAGTTCCTTTTTGCTTTTCTGTATTTGTTTAAAAAGAAATTAGATTTTTGGTTTCTTAAACTTACATTATCAACTTTTTAAGCTCGAGATACTGTAGACACATAATATTTAACGGTTACTGTTACAATGGATACCTAGATACCAAAGGTTACTAAACATTTTTAACCACTGTTATTCTGTCTCATGAATGTTTGTTATTAGTGAAAAGTATATGCCTAAAAGCAGTTATAAAAATTTTCACTTTTTAATGTACAACCACAATCTTAGGATTAGATTAAACTCATTTACACTATCTTGCCCTTCTTTTATCACAAAATTGGTGATAAGTACATAAAACTATCATACAATGTTTGAAATTTATTTTTTTAAAATCGTGTTTATATTTATTTACAAAGATTTTTGGTAAAAATACAAAACTCCCAAAAATATCGATCATTTAAATAGAAGGCTGTAAAGTGGCGCCATCTATTCTTTCCATATTATATCAGATGATATAAAATCCAATATTACACAATAATTTTAAATATTCTATAGTAGTATCGTTTAATAACCAACAATTTTGTGCAAAAAATAAAAAAAAAACAGTAAATGCTTGAATTTGACATTTGATGATGTCAACTTAATAGATAGTAACAAAGAATTATGGAAGTCCGGCTCTGACCTACTATTCATTGCGCAAACTCCGCGGGGCCAATCCCCCGATTCCCGCTGCCCTGCACGCCTGGACAATTTTGTTCTACAGTATTGGGCTTCCATACACTTTAAACTTCCTTGGGAGATCCCCATACTAGCCCCCCTTATCTTGGACACGTTGTATCTGTTAAGTAAATCTAAATGAAGGTAATCGATATTTAACCAACAATAATGCTGCTTCAGAACGGTGCCCGTTTTTATGCCATTTGTTTACATGAGAACGTACCGTTATAAACAGGAAGATTTATCTGAGATAATAACTGTCATATATTTAGCTTTGCTGCGGTTACACAATGTATTCAATACTCTCTCATCTTTTTGCGATCTCCATACATGTAGAGATACTTTAATCCGGACAAAGCAATACGACGGAACATTATTTTTAATTCACCAATCGAAAAATGTCCCATTCCAAATCGTAATTCACAATCAAAAATGGGAAAATGGAAATGGGCGTTACCCTCGCAAGAAATTATGGGAAGTTTGTTTGTTTGGTTAAGTATTTATGGCGTATGACTCATTTTTATTACTTATTTTGGTTTCGGGAGACGACGCTATTAGAAAGATAAGTGCTTTATTTTGACAGCTGGTGGTCTGTGTAAATTACAATACGTTTTGTAATGAGACTGTTTATTGAATTTACGGTTATATACAGTGTGTCCCAAATTGGTGGGGAATGTATGGGGATCTTGGAAACCACGATAGATAGAGAATCGGTTAAATGGGGAAAGTTTTGGACAATTATGTTAGTAAGCTAATCTCGTTTACTAGATGGTTTTATCTATTTAGGTTTTTGAGAAATTTTGAAAAAACCTGAAACATGCATTTTCGAAAATCGACCATATTTTTTTTATAAGTGAAAATTTTTCAAATCTGTAAAAACTTCTTTATAGCAACTTTTTTTGTAGAATATGACCAAGTAGTCAATTTTCATTTTCTACGTTTCGGGTTTTTAGAATTATCATCAAATTAATTTTTTTATATGGACGCCATATTGGATTTTTACGCAGCCAAATGGTGCTTTTTATTCTGATTTCAACAATGTATAACATGTTATAATTTAAGAGTTTATAACTTCATTTATTTCAAAAAACAAATATTTTCTCAGTTGGCCTTGATTCCGGCGAACGTCATTTTTTTTGTAAACAATAAAATATTAGTAATTGGCAAAATAAATAAGCTGAACAGATATTTTACGGAAATGGGTTTCGCGAACATAGCTATAACGTTAATACCGTGATACAACAAGTTAACTGAAACAAGTGAAAACAAAAACAATGAAAAGTGGCTAAACTAATATTCCTACTAAAATGAAAATGTAAAATAACGACCCAAAATTCAAAATGTTGTCCATATTTCTCAACATATTAACCAAATTTTTTTAAATAGTCTTAACTACCCTATGAATGGTTGACTTAGGAATGTGGAATTCTCTATCAACATCCCTGGCTGAAGATGTTGGATTTTCTTTAAAATGTTGGTTAACTGCAGCATCTCGTTGTCGATTTTCTTCAACGTACTTCTTTAGTCGTGGTTTTTTAAAACTTCCGAATTTAGGCAAATTTGTAACCAGTTTTCGAAAGTATGTTAGTTTAGGATGCTGCCTTTCAGGAAAATTGTCGAAATGCGTTTGCGCAGCTATATTAACATTTCTATTGCTTTGGAAATAACGTTGCAAAATATCAAGTTTTTCTTTAAATAATTAACCATTTTATGAAGTTGAAAAATTTTAATAATGTACCCGAGCTAACTTGATAATGACGCTAGATGACATTCGCCGGAATCAAGGGCAACTGAGAAAATATTTGTTTTTTAAAGTAGATGAGGTTATAAACTCCTAAACTATAACATGTTATACATTGTTGAAACAAGAATAAAAAGCACTATTTGGCTGCGAAAAAATTCAATATGGCGCCCATATGAAAAAGTAAAGTTGATGATGATTCATCAACTTTACTTTTTCATATGGGCGCCATTACATTTTGTTGTAACATGGTATTAACGTTATAGCTATCTTCGCGAAACCCATTTCTGTAAAATATCTGTTCAGCTTATCTATTTTGCCAATTACTAATATTTTATTGTTTACAAAAAAAATGAGGTTCGCCGGAATCAAGGCCAACTGAGAAAATATGTGTTTTTGAAATAAATGAGGTTATAAACTCTTAAATTATAACATGTTATACATTGTTGAAATCAGAATAAAAAGCACTATTTGGCAGCGTAAAAATCCAATATGGCGTCCATATGAAAAAATAAAGTTGATGATGATTCTAAAAACCCGAAACGTAGAAAATGAAAATTGACTACTCAGTCAAATTCTACAAAAAAAGTTGCTATGAAGAAGTTTTTACGGATTTAAAAAATTTTCACTTATAAAAAAGATGGCCGATTTTCGAAAATGCATGTTTCAGGTTTTTTCAAAATTTCTCAAAAACCTTAATAGATAAAACCATGTAGTAAACGGGATTAGCTTACTAACATATTTGTCCAAAACTTTCCCCATTTAATCGTGGTTTCCAAGATCCCATACATTCCCCATCAATTTGGGACACACTGTATGTATTTATACGGGGTTATTTTCATTATATACATTCAATCGTGTATATTAGCTATATAAAGTGGGGGGTCCCCAATGCCTTATTTGTAAAGTAACGAAAATAATACAATTTAAAAATTAAGATATTACCTAAAATTATTTAAATTGTTTTAAAGTGGGAGGGCCTTCATCATTATTTGGTGGTTTTTATAGGATTTAAATAAGTGTAAACACAGTACGCTTTGACTTGCGTTTCCTTTTGTTAAATTATTGGATTAAAATAAAGAAAGCTTTCATAGAACTAAAACTTCCCCTGTCCAAGTGTTTACTATTACTACTTATTACAAAAAAAATTGTTTGTTTAAAATATAAAATTGAGACGTAACAAGAAAAACATTAGATCGAGTTAAAAAAATCATCCCAAAATAAGGAAATAAAATATTTTATAGTCAGACGTGTCGTGATGATATTCTAATGGATTTCATTTTTAGTGTCAAAATGCCTATCATTTATTGAAATGAATACTATAATGATTTCTTTAGAGTACTGAGTACTATAATGAAAAAGATATATAGTTACTCTGGGCAAAAATATAAAAAAATATTAAAAACAGCCAAGTTTAACGATTTAAATTAAATACCACAATATTGCAATTTGTTAAATTAATGTTAGACATAGGCGTCGAAATTGTCCTATTATTCTGGTTGTTAATTGGTTAATCTTTGGTTTTTTGTACAGAGAAATCAATCGGTGAAACACCCAAGGATTTTTGAATTCTCGGGGTATCCTTCAGCGACTGATGTAGACTTCCAGCCTTCAAGACGTTTAATGTTGGATATTTGTTCTCCGGAGTTTGCGAGAAATGTTGCAGAGGACCGGCAAAAGCTATGCCCAGTATACAATTTCGGGTTAGGAAGTTTGAGATATGCCGACACATTGTACTGTACACACTCCGTATTTATAGTTCACAAAAAATCGCCTCTGTGGTGTTGTCGGCTTTCTTAAACATGCATACTTTCTATATAGATTCAAAAATTTTCCATTTTCGGCATTTCCAGAAACGACAAAGCTTCTAGAGCTGTGATTTTTTGAGTCTGGGATGTGTATCAATACTAAATTTCCTTGGTCTTCAATATGGTCCAGACATATTTTTGTTAACTCCTCTCTACGACAAGCGCCAGCTAAGCCAAAAATCGTAGCCACTTTTATATGTAAATAAGTATCATCTGGCGCTTCATCCATGAATTTCGATATTTCTTCTTTTAAAAAGACTTTAGCCTTTTTGGGTCTAAAACCAACGCTTTGTTTTTTAAGGTAGGCCGTCACTTTGAAAAACTTGCTTAAATCTATGTTCTTTCGTAACTTAATGATACATTTTAGCATAGAGTATCTAGACCATAATGTATTGGGTTTACATGTTTTTGATAAATAAGAGAAATAGGCCAGAAAAATCTCTTCTTTAAAAGACTTCACACCCTTACTTTGACACCAGCTCTCAAACATAACAAATTCTTTTTCATACCTGTGACGAGATTTCATGGGCAGGAGATCTATACTTGCTATTTCTGCTGCTTCTATAATCGATGCTGGTAAATCGTCGTCAGAATCCATTGAAAATGTTTCTCCAATTTGGTTGAAAAATGCGTGACAGAAAATTAATTTTTGATAGATGCATAAACAATTAGTTGGTTGCTATAGATTCTTTGATAATTCATATGGAGTTATTAAAAATATGTACTTACATTTGGTAAATTGGGATTATTTTATTTTATTTAATAAATGTTATAAAAAGACTGCAAAATTACAGCAAAATTTAGTTTCTTCAAATATATAACTATTATAAGCAAAATTATGCATTATTTTATACTTAGATACTAATTTATGTTCCAAAAATTAAAAGATTTTACTTTTTCGCATTAGTGCGAAAAAGTGCTATTTTCCACACGCAGATTAGTGCAGAAAAGTGTAGTTTTTCGCACGCTTGTAAAAAAAATGTTTTTAAAGAAATCGTCGGAATATAATTTTTTTGAAATTCGGATAAACCTGAAAATCGGATGGACAATGGGCGTCGAACCCAACGTGCTTCAATCGGAACTGACAGCCATAACCATAGCGGCTTGCGAAATTAAAAGCCGCAACATCACCAACCATACGATCTGTAATTATACAGACAGTAAGCAAGCATTACTTGCCCTAAAAAGACCACGCATTACTTCGGGACTTGTATTAGAATGTCATCAAGCCCTAACTAACATCTCCATAAAATTATGTGGTCAACCTAGCCTGGATCAAGGGACATGACATATCTAAAGGTAATCATACCGCTGACTCGCTGGCCAGGGCGGCTGCGGGACGGAAACTAGTTGGTCCCGTCCCCACCACTTGACTAACAACAACAGCGATTAAAGACATCATTAAAGAATACTCCCATCGACTGTTTAAAGGAAAATGGGATGATACTACGAACTGCAACTTTGCAAAAATAATTCTGAGCTATCCAGACAAGTCAATAGCGAAAAAAACCTTATGATGTCCAAAAGGAACCTCCGAACACTAACGGGTGTTCTAACTGGCCACTGCGGGCTACGAGGACACCTATTTAAAATTGGTCTAACGAAAACAGGTTTATGTAGAGGCTGTGAACAAGAAGATGAGACCGCGGAACACATTCTTTGCGATTGTCCCGCCCTCACATTTGAACGGAACTCCATGCTGGGAACGAACTGGCCATTGCTGCCGAAATTAGGGAGATTCCACATAAAGACGTCGTCAACTATTTTAAATCAATAGGTTGGACGACGCAGTGAATCTCCCGCCTACAAGAGGAAGCACAAAGGACCTACTGAGGTCTAGGTGCAGTGGTATATTACCACCCTCTGAACATTCAGATCAGAGACGAAATTCGGATCATAAACAATCATTATGGCACACGCCGTGTTATAAGACTTGACCAACGCCTCGTCTAATCAAATTCATGGCTAGTATCATAATGATCCTTATTATGATCCTATCTATTATAAATACACTAAAACTTAATTAAAATAAAAACTACGGCTTTGCTGGCACCGACATAAAAAAATGTAGACTTCTAATTTGTTTCGTACTTTTGATTTTGTTTTTGTTGGTTAATTTAGTAAACATATAAAAAAATATTTCATAAATTTAAGTCATTTTTTTTAAGTCAATTTATTTTTTAAATTCAAATGTATGCGGGCTATGAAAACTTAACATTAGATAGAGAGGCGGTTGAACCCAAGAATAGTCTTACAATGGTTCCTTTTTTTCTTTTGAAGTATAGTTACAAAAAAGCGCAACTTTTAGAAGTCCTAATTTCAATTGCAATTAAAAACAATATGTATGTGATACTTTGGCTGAAAAGGCTGGGCATACTGTCTTACGTCTTTCTCCGTATCACTGTATGTTTAATCCCATAGAGCATTTGTGGAACCAAGTAAAATCAAAGATCAGAGCAGAAAATTTTACACCTATTTTAAGTCCCAGTGTTATAAATTTGATAAAAAATGTAATTACTAACATACCAGTTGAGAGCTGGAAAAATTCAGTACAGCACATTATAAAAATTGTGGACTCTTACATTTCTATACAAAACAACATAAATCCTATTGTAATTAATCTCAATGATGACTTTGATAGTAAAACAGTATTAGATTTAGAAATGTAATTATGTATAGATAATATAGTTATAAATTTATTAAAACTTTGCATATATTTAATTTCTTAATGTAATTTTAAGATTATACTTACCTAAATAAACAAAAATTATAAATCTTTATATTATTAGAGTCCGCTCCTAATGTTCTGTCCTTTAATATCTACTGATCTGCAGTTTCATTGTTGTCGGTAGGTATAATCCATAAAGGAAGGCAAAAGCTAACACGGTATACTTTGAGACAAACTGTACTAAAGAAGGACATATATTGTGTACCAAAGAGCAACCTAACTATTTTTACCTTAATATTATAAAGGTACGGCCATGTATACGTTTTAAATAAGGTAAGTAATAGAATCGTGCTTGGACCTATGATATGACATCTCCCCAGTAAACGACCAGAAAAACATCAAAGATATTTATGATGCTGTAAAACTTACTTTAATTTTCTCCGCATAAGGTCATTATTTTCATCAAAATGCCCTTTAAGACCTTCCATCAAAATCGACCACTAAAATTTTCCCATCATCGTTTTTATTATTAAGACTTAATTAAAAACAATTAATCCCCTTATAGTGCTCATAAAGAAGATGGTTGGCTAGAAAATGACAAGGCGATGTCCTTTTTATTCCAGAAGGTAATATCTCCAGCATAAAGGAGGCTAAATTAAATTAAGTTAATTAAATAGAGAGTTTTTCGCGATACACTGACGTTATTTTTACTTTGTATTGTTTACTTACTTTGTTGCCAATACATGTTAAACAAAATACTTAAAAATATTTACTTATTCACGTATAAGCTTGTCTGCTGGTTCTAAAGCTACGGAAAATATTTTAGGAATGCAGACAAAATATAATCAAGGTTGTCAAATTCATTTATTAAATTCATCGGTTTAATATAAATTATTACCTGTAGCTGCTGTAACTCCTTATTTTAATAAAACTTGTTTAAGATTTAAAATAATATTATTTAAAATAATTTTAAGTTAATATATTGTTATTTAATTAATAAATTATTAATTATATCTATTTAATTTTGGCATCCGGTTAAATGATAATATTATTTAAACTAAGAAATATGGCAACAGGTCAAAAGAGCTTCTCCTTCTTATGAATATTGCTCTTGCATCTCTTTTTAACTGACACTCCGGAAGAGCGAAAAGTATAATCATATGTTGAATTTTGACACGCGCCCCGGTCTTGTTATAACCAGTGTCCGCAGATTAGAAAACCTTAGCCGATTATTGTTGATTAGTTGATGACTTTGATTTTGGCATTATGAACGTACTTTTAGGGTCGCCATCCGTCCGGGTTTCCCCGGATTTGTCCTAATTTAGAGGGCATCCGAGGTGCGTCCGACCGAGGCCCTCATTGTAGTCCAGGTTAAAAAATTTTTAAGTCTTGGGCCGCGCAACACACGCACTGCGCCCGCACGCCGCGTTCAAATTTAATTTTATTTTGTTAGGTTTAATATTTAATAAGGTTTTGTTTTATAACAGCGTATATCAATAATTTGTGTTTTATTTTAAGAATAAAAACTGTAATAACATTCTGTTTTGTTAGATGACTAAATTTAATTTTAAGATCTGAGAATAAGTAAAAAAGTGATTTATGACATTTTCAACTTTTTTTTGTTACATGACTATTTTTAAAAAACCTGTTGACATGTCAGTTTCTGAGCTCTAAAATCCTGAGTTTTGCGTCTTGTTCTAGTTGCCAAATTTAGAGATGGCAACCCTACGCACTATTAACAAGTTTTATATGGGGTTAAAACAGGTATGTAAATATAATTATGTACTTAAAACATATGAACCTTGGAGTACCAGATGTTTACGCCATCTGCTGAGGCCAAGGGAAAGCATACTCCTCTTAGCCTACGGTGTCACTGACTTGTTTACTAATACAAGGATTTTATAGATATTCATCTTCGACTAGCTTGTCTGATGAGATCTGATATAGTTCGAAACTGGTCACAAGATTTCGTTAATTGAAATCTCTACAAAGTTAGTTTGTAAATAAACTACACTATCATTATGTACTTATTAAAATTAGGCATTTTGTTCTAATAATGTACTGATTATATAATATAGAATAAAGACCACCATTTTAATTTTATTTAAAATGATTACTTAACAAAAATTAATCACATTTTTAAAGGTTCTCACGTTAAAAAAGAAACTCTTAAGGCCAATACTCCAAGTCATGGATTTCTCATACAAAAAAGACGCATTTCGAAACTTTTAAAAGCCAATGGGTTTATTTTGCAAATGCCAAAATAAAAATGTTGGTTAAAAACCTAATATATTACATTGGAGATATAAGTATATGCAAGAACTATACAGGGTGCCCCAGATTCGAGTACATGCATGGGGATCTCTCAGAAACCCTAAGAGATGCAAGGTCGGTTAAATTATGGCAAGAGTGCGCATTTAGGTGCTAACAACATGCCCTATTAGAAAGTTGTAAAATTTCGAGTACTTCCGGAAATATCCGGAAAAAACCGAAATTTGCTAATTTCTAAGTTTCAATTACTCACTTACGTTATTTAAGAGATATGGAAGAACAAAAAGACACTTTCTCATGGCCACTTCTTAAAGCTCTACAAAACAGCGTTAAAGAGATTTTCCGCACGATGTTTCGTTTTCGTTAAACCATCATCAACTTTATTTTTAAATACGGACCTGGGTTTTTAATTTAATTTTTGAACCCCTTATTATCCCAATTACAAAAATGTATAACACTTATGTTATTAACAAAATGGAACGCCCCTATAAGATGATATGCGTTCCTTGTCTAACCTCATTGCCTCTTATGGAAATTATGTTTATTTAACAGAAAAATATTAAGTGTTATACATCATTGGTGGAATTATAACTGCTTCAAAAAAAAATGCAATACTTTAATTGAGCACCGTATTTAAAGAAATACAAGGATTGATGATGAACTGCTAAAACGAAACGTTGTACAAAAATCTCTTAGCATGTATTTTGTAGGAAAGCAAAGAATGACCAGCAGAAAGAAGTGTCTTTATTTTCCATATCTTTCTTTAAATAACATCGAAAAAATAAAAAAACGAAATCGGCAAATTTCGGTTTTCCAGATGTCTCGGAAGTGCTCGACGTACGCTTTTGAAAATACTGAAATGCATATTTCTGTTATTACCGTAAAATTGTTTTATATTAAACGCATTCTTTCTTGGTTCAAATTTATAACTATTGTAATAATTAAATAAAGATAATCATATATGTTTTATAAAACTGAAGTGGTTTTTCAATCCTGCTAATAATTCCTTTGCGAGTGATTTTACACCTTCTACTTCCGAATAATGCTTTAAAACAATTTCGATGTCCTTATTAGGGAAAAATATCCGCTAAAGAAGCAAAATGATCACTTAGTGTCTTTATAGCTTCTTAAAACGGTTTTAAAATGTTAAGTACTTTTTTAGCAAGTAGCCAGTCACTGTGTGACATGTTTATAAAATTCGCGGAGGAAGAAACAACGAACATGTAAAACAAATATTTCAGTTAAAAAAACACACATTAGGAATATGAAATATATTACGGTAAACGCCAATAAAATTTTATTTATTATTATAATTATTATTTACCAGCAATAGCGTCTTTCTGTTCAAGCTTGAATGGAAGTCGAGGCAAGCGACGAAGATTCCTGAGCAATGTGACTCGAAAAAGAACAATGTCTGAAATGATACATTTATATCTGAAAATTTATGTATCGGCGAGTATCGGAAATAAGTAAGCCTGGTCGATATCCGGTACTGAGTATCGGTATGGGCACAGTCCTAATTTTTGGGTAGACTAACGTGATGCGGTTGCGCTTGAAAATTAACCTAATCCCAAGGTCGCGTCGTACTTTATCGGATTCCCGAGGGTAAGGTACTCCAAAATGGCCATCAATTGCAGTGTTTGTTCCTTTAGGTATGACCAATATTGTGGGTAGACCCGTTTTACGGACGACCGAACAGGCACAAAGTTGGTCATATTCAAAGTAACAAACACTGCCATCAGCTGGCGGATCCGCATGACATTAATCACATCATTTTGAGCTGCTTTACCCTCGGTCGCCATCCTGTTCGGCAAAGGAATTAGGCTTATTTTAAAGCGTAACTGCATCACGTTTCTTAACCCGAAAATTATCGTACTTTCACCCCGTACTTACTTTTACTTTTGGAATCCAGGTCCAAAAATTTACAATTTTTGTTCCCAATATCGGTCACCTTGATGCACAATGCACATATGTTCTTAGTTGGTCGGTGGTCTGTACTTCTTCACATTTACAAAACACCTCGTCAGCATCTCTCATTCCCCACTTTGCCAGATTATGTCTAACAGGAGCAACACCGGTCCGCATGCGAGTAAGGATTCGCCATGTCTTACATTCCAGGTTTATCCCTCGGGGCGGTTCCTCTCGGAGTGGGAAACTCGCCGGTGGTTCTATGTTTGTTTTGCGCATAAATCTGTTTCTAGATTTTAAGCGGCTGGGTTCATGCGGTTTCTCAAAATTGTGAAGAAGGTGTCTATCATTCTATATGTTGAGCTGCTTCGCGTCAATTCTCCGGGAAGGCAAACCCTGCAACCTGGTATAGTAGGTGTACAGGGGTAGATTTCATGCAGCCAGTCACAATTCGGCATGTCTCGTTCAGTGCGATTGAGACCTGTTTTGCATGTTTAGACCTGCTCCACACTGGACAAGCGTATTCTGCTGTCAATAAACACAGGGCTTCCGCCGTAGTCCTCAGGACACTTGGGTTCGCACCCCATTTATTTCCTGCGAGTTTCTTTAGAAGGTAATTTTGAGTCCTGACTTTGTTTCTGGTATTTTTGCAGTGGTCTTTATATGTTAATGGCCTGTCGAGGACGACACCCAGGTATTTTGCTTTTTTGGTGTGTTCCAAATTCTTTCCCTCCCAGGATACATTAAGTTTTCTTTGTGCTAAGTGCGTGTTCAGGTGGATGGCACATACCTAAGTTTTAGCAGGATTCGGTTTTAGGGAGTTTTCCTTGTAGTATTTGCCCATTATGCTCAAGGCTTCTTCAAGTTTTCCCTCTATCTCTTCGAAGCTTTTACCCTTCACCCCGATACAATGGAGGTAGGACACTCCCTTGAGGTAAACCATTTTTCTGCGTTCTCTACCTACTTTTTTTTCCCTTTCAGCATCACATAAAACCTTCTGTTAGATAGAATCGACTCAAAAATCTTTGTCAGTTCATAGTTCATCAGGGTGCTGTACAAATTAGTCATTTCTTTCTGCTCGAAACCCTCCTCTATGAATTCTGTAAGATTCAGTATTTGTCCTGTGCATGATTTTCCTAGCCCAAAGCCAGCCTATTAAGGGATAAGTTTTGAGTCCAGATGCTCTTGGATTCGGTTTAGTATGAGGCGCTCATAGAGCTTGAGCATGTGACACAGCAGAGATATAGGGCGATAACTACTTGGGAGTTCCGGGTCTTTTCCGGGCTTAAGTAAGGCAATTACTTTTGACTTTAGCCATGCTTTTGAAATCTGGTAGGTAGACTTTACCCGTATAACTTTGAACACGTTGCGTTGGCCGCTTGCGCGGGAAAGTCATGTTCTTGTACTGTTGAATTTCAGCCGTAACAACGATCACGTTAAAATTTTGGCTCCAGTTCTCCTACAACTAGTTTGGTATAATAGTTATACATTTGAACCAAGAAAGAATGCGTTTAATATAAAGCTCATTATAAAGCTGGATTACTTACCGAAAAAGAAGATGAGCAAAAAGATAATGGATGTTTTTACTTTTAAACTGTTAAATGTTTTGTTTAAATTTTGACTATAAATATAAATAAATAAAAACATTATTTTAAAAAACAGTTTTTATCTGAATTTCAGATAAATTATCGGTATCGGAGTATGGGTATAAAATTCCCTACTCTCTTGGTATATACGAAAGAACGTAACTTCGTTTAAAGACAGTTAAAAGCAGACAACCTGTTTTCTTTGCTGTTCACTATGACACTCTCTCCTAGACGCGTTTCGCCTGCCTTACAGGACTTGTCAATAGGGCTGTAACGAGTGTTTAGCTTTTAAGTAGACACTTGGTTTCTCTGTTGTTCGCTAAACACGCGTTACAGCCCTATTGACAAGTCCTTAAGGCATATACAGGTGTGGAAAATCCAAAACCGAACATAGGAATAAAGTGTAATGTATCAAACAGAAACGGAAACCCCTTTAACTGTGTGAAAGAAGTGAGACAAAGCTTTGCAATGTGTCGATACTTGTATCAAGCGCTGTCTCGAACAGCGAAGACAGCGATTCGAGGCATACGGCAACCTACGTCGAGCGTACGCTGTTTAAGCTATTTTGGCGCGTATGTCCTAGTTTGAATTCGATCTCACTCTGTTTAAGTGGTTTATTTGTTTTCTTTGTTCGACTTGCGAAACGTCCATGTTCGGTTTTGAACTTTCCACACCTGTATACATTTCTCTTGGTACATAGAAATAAAAGATTTAAGTAAAAAAAAATGATGTGTCCAACTTAAAGCAGTTAGTTAAAAATGCCAGAAATATTTTGGTTTAAAATTATTGCTGAAGAAGTTATGATGATATATCATAGTTTAAAAGATATAGAACAAAACAACGTTTTTCTAAAATCTATAATTTTTATAAAGAAAACATTGAACATTTACCATAGGACCTTTAGCCCTAAGTAACTTGTAAATGGTTTTTCATGTTTTTGTTTTAATTTAAATACTTAATTAATTTTTTATTTCCCATTAACATCTTATCTATGCGTGCACCTGGGTATACCGGACGTAGCGACATATTGTTGGACACTTATCAGTTTTAGAATCTTGAATAAAGCACACATAAATTTAAGATGGATTGGTGACAGTTCTGGTAAAATGTCTATGTTAAAAATTTTATTATCATTTGATACAGGGTGGTTCTAATTCAAGTCCTTCATAAAGGTTGTCACCAAATAAAAAATTATAAAAAAATATTAAAAAAAACAACATTTTTAAGGTATATATCTATTGTGTATTAAATTTGAAGATCTAAAATATTTTTTCATTTCCACTTAAACGTCTTTTTGTCCTTTTACTTCCATTGTTGATTTAAACACAAAATTTTGCGATAAAAATAATGCAGATTTAAAATAATATTTTAATTGGGTTATTTTTATTTTATAAAATTTTTAATGACTTGTATATACGAGATAGCAAAAGGTAATATATTTACTACCTTTTTTTTGCGCACAAACATCAAATTTTTCATAAGATTTCTGATACAATTTTTTCGATTTTTAAGGAATTAGCGTGCATAAAGCAGCTTTTGCTTTATTTTCTATATCGAGAGTTTTAGATTCGTAAGAATTATTCTCGTAATCATACATATTTGAGATTAAAAACATAAAATTATTACATTTACCACTTTAACTGACAAATTGCGACATTGGGCCAATAGACCAGGCAATCTAGAACGATTTACCCCAAAATAAATAAATTTTTTCGTCAAGGTCCGATTTGAATGCGGTTTTTTGCATCTTGTTTAGAACGACTGTAGGAAAAAAGTTCCGCCCTTTTTATGTTCCGGAAGAGGCGGAAATGCAGCGCGGGTGCATGAAGTGCATATAGAAGTGCATCGCTTACGGCAAACCTG
The DNA here is from genome assembly GCA_019359885.1 of Listronotus oregonensis. NCBI lineage: Eukaryota > Metazoa > Arthropoda > Insecta > Coleoptera > Curculionidae > Listronotus > Listronotus oregonensis. The sequence goes on from JAHBCN010004478.1 coordinate 19,384, forward strand.
CAAGAATGCACGAAACGCCGCGAAAATTGGTACTAGGAGGTTTTTGGGGGGCACTGAATTCGAATATGCACATACCAAATTCACCTAAACTCCCAGGGAGGAAGACTACCGGCCGCCTGGGGGAGGGACGCGGGAGGCACGTGGAATTACCCTCCGCGCTCGTGGGGTGGGGCGCGGGGGGTGCCATGAGGCAACAGGGGGTGCAATGTCAAGTTCTAGAAACGGCTGGAAAAATGCCTCTCGGGCGGGGGTTGATTTCGAATTCGAGGGTAAAAAATACCTCCGTGCTCGTAGAGGTTGGCGGGGAGTTGGGAAGGATGCAAGGGGAAATCAGGAGAAACATTTAAAGTTTTAGGGTTTTTTCAGCCTTTCTGAGAAATTGAAATTGCACCCGTTGCCTCCTACACTGGGTCCCTTTAAAGCAGCAAAGGGGTAATATTTCAAATTCGGAATCGCGCCACCAAAAAATTTTACTAGCCATTCCGAGAACTTTGAATTCCACCTGCCTCCCGTGCCTCCCAGGCGGCCAATAGTCTCCTCGGGGGAGGAGGGAAGTTGGATAAATTTGGTATGTGCATATTCGAATTCAGCGCCCCCCAAAACACCCCAAATACCAATTTTAGGTTTGCCGTATGCGATGCCTTTCTAGACGCACTTTATGCACGCGCGATGCATTTCCGCCTCTTTCGGAACATAAAAAAGGCGAAACTTTTTTCCTACAGTCGTTCTGAACAGATGCAAAGAACCGCATTCCGTGTTTTAAGCACTGGATGTGTGTCATTGCGTAACTAAAACACTACTATTTCGGAGCATGTATCGAAAATAGCTATTTTCATTGCCATATTATCAATGTCAAGCCCTGAAATTGACAACAGCAGGTATACAGGGGTTTTGAAACAAAACTTTTATAGCTATTTATGTATCAAGGGCGTTACTGGGACTATAATGCCCTGAGCCAGGGCTGGTTTCGACCTGATGGGCATTATAGTCAGTAAACCGTGTGCATCAATGCTTTATGTTTTACCCAAAAAGAGTTTTCAATGACTAATTACATTATTTATTCGCAATATAAAAAATAAGTTGCACCTGTACCTGTATACGTAAGTAGATAATGACTGGTGTTAAGTTTGACTTTGATGTTTCTGTCAGTTAGTCAGTTGGCATTTTTTATTTAACGATTTGCTCAAAATGGAAGAAATTCCACAAAATATAAGAGAAAAGGCCATAAAAGCGACCGAAAATCTTTTGCCAGTTAAATCAAGGCAACAGTATGATCGGGAGTATGGCATATTTGGTATTTGGAAAGATTCGAACGCAATTCTTCAAATAACCGAAAACGTTTTAATGGCATATTTCCAGGAACTGGTAAGTTATTGATTTTATTTTAATACATATGTTTAACAAACTTTATTATTTTTAGTCGGAAAATACAGTCCGAACTCTCTCTGGACCAAGTATTCCACCCTAAGGTCTACGTTGATGGTCTATGAAAATATAGACATTTCGCAATACCATCGTCTCATATCTTTTTTAAAAGTTAAGTCGAAAGGATACGTCCCGAAGAAGTCTAAAGTTTTGGAAGGAGAACAAATATTAAAATTTATTAAGAAGGCTCCTGATGATATCTACTTGGTACACAAAGTCATATTGGTAATGGGTGTTTTTGGAGGTTTAAGACGAGATGAGTTGGTCAAAATGACCATTGATGACATTGAAGATAGAGGAACAGTCTTGGTTATAAAGGTACCAGAAACTAAAACTTCAACTTCAAAAGTTTTACTATCATTGAAGAAGATTTAGGCGCTTTAAATTTAATAAAGTACACAACATTAAGACCAGCTGGAATAAAGGAGCGAAGATTCTTTCTTACCTATAGAAAGGGTCGATGTACAGTACAACCCATTGGAAAAAATACCATAGGAAGCGTCCCAACATTGATCGCAAAATTTTTAAAACTGGATAATGCGAAGCTTACACCGGCCACTGTTTGCGTCGCAATCGTCAACTTTACTTGTTGAGGCAGGTGCTTCGTTTGAAACGCTAAAACAACATGGGAAATGGAAAAGCTCTTCAGTAGCTGAAGGATATATAGAAGAAAGTATTTCATCCAAAAACAAAGTAGCCAAAATGATTGCCAATTCAGTTAATTCCGAGGTTAATTCCGTATCGACTATTGAAAATTCTTTAATGGACTGTTCTTCTATACAAAATAGCGTTAGTGCTACCAACGCTGCTACCATCACAAAAAACACCGACCATTCTATAGTGGGATCAGCTACATTTTCCGGGACATTTCAAAATTGTAATTTTTATTTTGGAAATAAAGTTTAATTTTAGTAGTTTAAAGAAAAAAATTATTTTGTATAAACTTGATCTTTATTGTGAGAGAAATAAAATTGGATAAGCAATAAAATTTCCATATTAGCGCATTAGGGCATTATAAGCGGGCATTATCATAATGCCCGCTTATAATGCCCTAGGTATGATAGCAGGTATTATTGCTATCATAACATATTCCGTTTCTAAGGTATTATAGATCAATACTAGATAGGTAAAATATAAAAGTTATTAAGAACCCATTTATAATGAAATCGGTCATAAAATCTTATATGTTATACGTACATGTCAGTGCATTATTTGGTCTTATAAGTTTATAGCCTCCCAAGCTAAATTACTCGGCCATAAAAAAAATCACCCAATAAAGCCATGTCTATAACAAAAACAACTATTCCAGATAGTTCTGTATATATGGAAAAGATTAAAATAAGTATATAATAGACTTATATTTTTTTCCATAAAAACGTCGTCCCTAAATTTCAAGGACACATTGTATAAATATGGGTCACCTAATTAACTGGAATTTAAAATATGATGGTTTAAGGTTGCAGTGACAAACGGTTATTTTCAACTAATTAGCACACAAATCGGCCCGTCATTAACAGGAACAAAGCTGGAATCGCAAGGGAAAAAAGGGGGAAACGATACGACAAATAAATTCCTAAGAATTTTTAATTAGGAACTGTATAATCATTTAGAGAAAGGGAAAAAATGAAAAAATACGATAATAATTTGTATGTTGTAAATATTTGGGGTGTTAATTTAATGCAAAGAGAAAGAAGATAATTATACTTTAAGTTAAAATAATATTTTTTTTCAATAAATTTATAATACTAAGTTCTGTCGGGCTAAATACGAAAAAGAGGAATTTTTTCAATTTTTCGAGCTCGCGAGTGTATCAGAATTCACGGAGCCCATGTTGAACTATCTTACGAAGTTTGTAACTAAAAGTTTAACTTTTTATTAAAACTATTATGTTGTTGTCAGGAGAAAATTTCTCTTTTTCATATTCAACCCGGCAGACCCTAGGGGACTAAAAGTGTCAATAAACTGACGTTTTTTCGAAAACTATTAGGATTAGCAACATAAATAAAGATTACTTAAATTTAAAATAAGCATTAGGTTAATTTTGTGTCATAAAAAAGGCATATTATTTTCTGGTTTGGTTGAAGTTAATACAAAAAAGTAATTTATTCGGCCTTGCTGCAGCATTGCAATTGGTAACAATAAAATAGGATATTTTGGATTATAGTAAGATTATATTATATGAGGATGGTTTGAAAAGTCCGTGCAAAGTCCGAGAGATGGCACCACCGGCGCGTATCGAGGTCATGTTTAGTTAGTAGCATCTGTTGAATGAACACACACCAAGTGTCAGCCAAATTGGTCTATTTCTTTGTGTTTGGCATTCGTGTGAATCAAGGAAGTCAAGTGATTTTCAAGAAATGGACGAAAAAGAATTTCGTGTGGTGATTAAACATTACTTTATGAAAGGTAAAACGCATCAGGAGACTAAAGAGAAGATTGATAAACATTATGGTGACTCTGCACCTTCGATTAGAACAGTTTACAAGTGGTTTCAAAATTTTCGGACTGGCCATATGAGCACAAGTGACGCTGAACGTTCTGGACGGCCTGTGGAGGTCACGACTCCAGAAATCATTGATCAAATCCATGATATGGTGATGGATGACAGAAGAGTTAAGGTATGTGAGATTGCTAGTGCTGTGGGCATCTCGACTGAACGGGTACATAATATTTTACATGAACATTTGGACATGAGAAAGCTATCCGCAAGATGGGTGCCACGATTGCTCACGCTTGACCAAAAACGGAATCGTGTGAAGTGTTGCAAGGATGGTTTGCAGCTGTTCTAGAAGAATCCGGAGGACTTTATGCGTCGTTTCGTCACTGTGGATTAAACATGAATTCATTACTATACTCCTGAGACCAAACAACAATTTAAGCAATGGGTTACCAAGGGGGAATCTTCACCAAAAAGGCGTTCCTTAGGCCGGAAAGGTTATGGCGACTGTCTTTTGGGATTCAAAGGGGATAATCCTCATCGACTATCTGGAGAAGGGTAAAACTATTACAGGTGCATATTATTCATCATTATTGGACCGTTTGAAAACCGAGCTGCAAGAAAAACGCCCACGATTGGCCCACAAGAAAGTCCTTTTCCATCACGACAACGCACCAGCATACACCTCAGCAGTTGTGGTCGCAAAATTAATGGAAATAGGATTCTAACTCGTTTTTCACCCCTTATTCCTTCGACTGGGCTTCCTCGGACTACTATTTGTTCCCCAATTTGAAGAAATGGCTGGCGGGACAAAGATTTTATTCAAACGAGGAAGTGATTGCAGACACTGATCGATATTTTGCAGACTTGGACAAATCCTATTATTTGGAAGGGATCAACAAACTGGAACATCGTTGGACGAAGTGTATAAGCCTAAAAGGAGACTATGTAGAAAAATAAAAATGGTTTACCCCAAACAAATAAGTAGTTTTTATTTTTGCACGGACTTTTCAAACCTCGTATGTAGTTTAGCCGTCGTAAAGTGACCCTATGTAATAAAATTATTCTTTATTTTACATTTTTTCGCATTACCCAAAACTAACTTAGCGATATTTATTTTACAGTTTTATTATTTACATATAAAATATTTCACTAAAATGAATATACCTTTATAATAATTTGAATAGTGAGTATTGATATTTAGAACTGAATTAAAGCTTTGGGACATGGACATACCTACATTTTTGTCTTATTTTTTCATTGCAGTAATATTAATGTCACTGCCTGACACTGACAACTGCAGGTCGATATACGGTAGTCTTGAAATATAATCCTACATACCATCTTGTTATCTATCTTAAACGTACATAAACCTGGCTTTATTGGTCTCGTGAGTTTATAGCTTTGATCGCTAACTCTCTTGGCCATAAAAAACTCGCTGAATAAAGCCATACTTTATGTACTTCTAACATAAATAGCTATTAATTTGACAGTATGAGAATTCTCTGTTAATATAATATTTAAACACTATCTAGAGAAACTTAAAAAATGGACAGCTTAAACTTAATTATGCTTTTTGCATTTTCACTATTTACAATCTCAGAAGATTACACAGACACTAAAGTCAGTTCTGCAAACACTCCTTGATTACTTAGTCTATTAAAAAGAACCTTTATCTTTTTAAACTCGCAAATTATTAAAACACTTTAGAAAAAGACAAGAACAAACGGTAAACGGCAAGAAACGAGTAAGTTTTTCTTCTACGTCAAAATCGAAAGTTTTTCGGCTAACCTCGAAACCCGAAAGTCGTTCGGCTAAGCGGAATTTTTTTTTCCAATTTTCAACTAGCCGTGGAAATGTATAAAATTTGCAGTTACTATTTCTGCCAGTACTTCGTACATTCAACTACACAATATTTTATCTAATTGTTTACATTTAAATCTAACATAATTTAACAAAAATTTGACCCCAGCGAGCGCTGCAATCGATTCAGCTGTCTCCACATACACAACAGAAAACCAGACCGGCCCTGTCCAGCATCAGACAAATTTTTTGAGTGTTGCCAGTGATTTTGACTGTTGAAACAGCAAATGCCTTGCAGTCACACTGCGCATGCGCACGATCGTTCTGCAATTTTTACAGCCTGGGGTTAAAAGTTACTCCGCAGTTCTATCAAAAACATATAAGAGCCATTATCTATTACAGCCTATTTAAGTTTTTAAATCATTGATTGTTATATGTAGCCTTTTAGCGAGGGATGCTATCGGTATACTATACTCTCCAGTAATCGTGGATTTTAAAAATCGATGACTTCAAACAGAGAAAAGAACTCCCAAAACATAGGAAATGCTATTTATGTTTCGGCTCCGAAGCTTTCTCTAAAGCACTCAGATTCCCCCAGAAAATACGGTTGACTAATTAAATTTGTCGGTTCGTTCGCGCCAGAGAGCACCGAAAAAATCCACCGTAAAAACAACGTAAATAAAGTCCGAAAAGGCCTTATCGGAGGTTTTATCTTGCGAAATGGGACTTTATAGAGGGTTGTTTTAGGGTATTTTGGTGTGTTTATACACTCTATAATTCTCTGTTGCTTTGTGTGTCATTTGTTACGAGTTTAAGTCTTGCTTAAATAATTTGTCTACAGTACACAGTCTCTCGTTTTGATTAATGTATTACAACCCAAAAAACCTTGTCTTTATTCGGCCCTTTTAGGTCTGGTTTAAGTAAATCGTATTGTTGTGTATGACCCAGCATATAGGTTACAATAGATGATATATTATTATTGTTATAATTGGTTTCTAGTTAGAAGCACAAAACCTTATGACGACTTTAGTAAACATGTTTTTGGCATTGACAAACTTTATATTGTAGTGTTACGTGGGACGATTTTGGAAAATTTTCAACCCCTCCCCCTTCGGTGAGATTCGACTCCCTATCCCTTATCTCACGAAAGACTTTTCAGTTGCTTATTTTTACTGTAAATACATTAATTTATGCCTGATTGCGTTGGACTTATTAAAAAAATAATAATAATATGCTTAATTTATTTAAGAAAAGTGAAGACTACTATTTTAACTACTTAGAACGTATTTCAGAATCATAATGAGGAAATATCATTGGGGAAAAAAACCCTTTTTTTTTTTTTTTAAAAGTTCCCTTATTTTTTTTTTTTTTTTTTTTTTTTTTTTTTTTTTTTTTTTTTTTTTTTTTTTTTTTTTTTTTTTTTTTTTTTTTTTTTTTTTTTTTTTTTTTTTTTTTTTTTTTTTTTTTTTTTTTGAAGACTACTATTTTGTAACTATTAGAACTATTTCAGAATCATAATGAGGAAATATCATTAGATAAATAAAATCCTATAGCTTTATTTTAAACAGTCATCTACTCGATTTAATATATATATATATATATATATATATATATATATTATATATATATATATATATATATATATATATATATATATATATATATATATATATATATATATATATATATATATAAATAAATTTAGGAACATTTTCTAAAAATTTTAGGATGATCCGAGCATTCTAAATGTGCTTTTCTGTCTCTTACGTTTTATTATCCGAGCTCGCGACACACGCACAAAGCGCGCATAGCTTTAGCAAACCGCCAATCATTAGAGGCTTTAAAAGAATAAAGCTTAGAGAAGATAAATAAGATAAAAGGCAAATGCTGGAAAAAGCAGAAGGAATTTTGTATGGTGCAGGCATCGTAGTAGACTAACCTCTTAATGGAGAAACATGTTTTTAACCTATTTTAACTAAGTTTTCTTGCAATTGTTTACGTGTCCTGCGGGCAAAAATTTTTGCGAAGACCGTCCCTCTCCCCCATCTGTTTATTTAATTAATGGACGCCAGTCCCGTAAAACACAGACCTAACCTTATAAATATACTAAAATGTGTGTTTTGTTTTTTTAGTTGCCTTTACTATAATCGTTTATTAATTAAAAATCGTGCATTAATGGGGCTATTAATGAATTATTTTGTATTAACTGATAATACTTTAAATAAACGATTGTTAAGAAAATTAATTAATTATTAAGTTACTAAAAAAATTTTATAATAAATTTGACGATCTCAGTTTAAAAATAGGCATTGTAAAAAATCAATCTTGCTTTTGTTATTTAAAAATGGTGTACAGGGTGTCCAATTTTCGTTGTCATTATGGTTTCTCCGTCGCTAGGGGAGATACAAGGTTGCCGTTTACGCAAACCTGGGCTACTTTTCCGAGAAACAAAAGATGCTAAAATCAGAATTTTCCTAGCTCTCTTTGTTTTTGAGCTTCAGGGTGAAATTGAAAATTTACAATTTTAATAGATTACCTCGTATCTCAACTTCCCGATAACCTATCGAAAAGGTAAAAAACACTCTTATAGAACTTTGTACGTATAATTCAGCGGCGGGCTTGACTTTATTTTCAGGACTACTGTTTTTAAGATACGAGCAGAAATTACAATTTTTTAATGGGGCACCCTGTATTTTATTATGTCATTAGATTGCCCTATTTTTTGCCATTATGATATAGAATAATTGTATCTTAAGATGTCAAAAACTTCACAAATATGAAAATATGATGTGTTATTTTTTAGTTGGCCGTGAATTGCATATTAGAATTCCCAAAAATATTTTATACATTCCATTTGGATGATTTTAATTAAATACAACAAACAAATATTTTAGCATACCAAAAAAAAAAATCTTACTAAAATCTTGGATTTCCACTGTCTTTATGTGTTAATTGTTACACAACGTTTCGGTTAGTGATGTATCTGCAACCGTTTTCAAGTGATAACTAAAAACTATTCTTACAAGCTACGACTTATATACTATCCATTGTTCACCGAAGCCGCCATTTTTTTTAAGTGAAAATTTTTTCAAACCTGAAAAACTTCTTTAAAGCAGATTTTTTGTAGAATATGACCGACTAGTCAATTTTTATTTTCTACGTTTCGGGTTTCTGAATCATCATTAACTTTATTTTTTCATATGGACGCCATATTGTATAACATATTATAATTTAAGAGTTTATAACCTCATTTATTTCAAAAAACAAATATTTTCTCAGTTGGCCTTGATTCCGGCAAACGTCATATTTTTTTGTAAACAATCCAAATATTAGTAATTGGCAAGTTAATTGAAACAAGTGAAAACAAAAACAATGAAAAGTGCTAACTAATATTCTACTAAAATAAAGTATAAAATAACGACTAAATTTAAATGTTTTCCATATAACCTCACATATTAACGATATTTTTTAAATAGTCCCAACTACCCTATGAATTTTGCTTAGGTATGTGGAATTCTCTATCAACATCCCTGGCTGAAGATGTTGGATTTTTCTTTAAAATGTTAGGTAACTGCAGCATTCGTTATGAGTTTGGGTCAACGTCTTCTTAGGTCCTGGTTTTTTAAAACTTCCGAATTCAAGCAAATTTGTAACCAGTTTTCGAAAGTATGTTACTTTAGGATGCTGCCTTTCAGGAAAATTGTCGAAATACGCGTTAACACTTCTATTGCTTTGGAAATAACGTTGCAAAATATTAAGTTTTTAAACTACATGTTATACATTATTAAATTAAGAATAAAAAGCACTATTTCCACTCGTGGGAAATGTTCTCTCTTTTTGCACAATATACTATTTTTTTATTAAAATTGTTTTTTTAAAAAGCAATGGTTGCTATCTTAAAATGGTCTATTCTGTATGATTTTGAGGTCTTTTTGGTGCATTACTGTACAGGTGCCCAGTTTTCGTGTGTTTTCATAACCAGCTCCTTACTATAAAAGTGAAAGAGGGGGTTTTGGGCTTTTTGTCCTATTTTTAGGGAAACTTTCATTGCCGAAACAGAAATTTTCATAGCCCCCTTAGTTTCTGCTACAGGGCGATTTTGAAAATTTGTCATTTTTACAGTCCCTTGTATCTCGATTTTTTGGTAACTTTTCAATAAAGTGAAAATGGATTGTTATAGAGTTTTTTACGTAGAATTTTAGTGGCGTAGGTATTTTTTTTCTAAAAAGTTTTGTTGTTTTTGAGTTACAAACTTTTTTTTTTTTTTAAATGGGCCCCTATATATTTTTTTTTATCTTATTCCCCCTTTCACAGGCCTTTCAAAAATATATAATAGTCCATATTTACTTCTTTTAAAAAAGGAAAATTTTAACTTTTTTGTAAAATTTATCATTTTCCGATGGTCAATCCGGATACCATGACAAAAACAAAATTCTGTAAATGCGCCATTATGGATTGTTATTGTTGTCAAATATTACTGTTATTTGTTTGATTTGGGTTTTTGTTATGTGGGAGTTTACTTTATTTTTGTGAAAAATTGTTCCACATGGCACAAAATAATAGATATGAGAATTATGAAAAACACGATATGTATGTTTGTTTTATCCAAGCTAATGAAGACGCCAACGCAGCCTCGGAGCTTTATTTTAATCGGTAAGGTTTAATAGTATATTATATACCTTAGGTTAAGAAGTAGCCTTCTCAACAATGATATATTATAGGATGTTTTTTTTTTATAATGTGAGCACATCTGATGATTTGATAGATTTTGACATTGCTAATATTCAACATTAACAAAAAAATTGATATGTAACATAATATTCATAATAAATATAAAAGTTTTAATCATTATTATTATCTAGCTTTTTGTTACATATCTAATTATTTCGTAGGTATCAGAAAGACATCAACCTGATAAAAGAATATTTCATAAAATCAAAGCCTCATTGAACACGGATCTTTTAAAAAACTAAGGCCTAATTTTACAACAAAGGAAAACAAGGAAGAAAATGAAATAAATGTTTTGGCTTCTGTCGCGGTACAACCATCCATATCATGCAGAAAAATATATGATATGGTTGGGGTTAAAAAATCAAAAACTCAGTTAATACTAAAAAAAAGTTTAGACATCAAATCCATCTCGTCCAGCATTTGCATCCCGGTGATGCAGAACGTAGGGTAGTTTTTGCAATTGGTACCTACAAATGTTGCAGGAAAAGCAAATTTTGAAAGAAAGGTGGTGTGTCAGACGAGACTTATTTTACCAGTTCTGGTATTCTAAATCGAAACAACTCAAGGTACTGGTCCCAAACGAACCAATATGTAATATTTCCTCGAGAACGTCAAGGCCGGTTTGGATTTAGCGTGTCATGCTTCATTTTTGCACTAAAATTAAGTATTTTATCTATGAAGGAACGCTAACCGGAAATAAACACCTAGGAAATAATGCGAGATGCACTAATGGAAATATTAGAGGATGTTCCTTTGGCCGATTTAAATAATATTTATTACCAGCAAGATGGCGCTCCAGTCACAATGCTCAAATAGTGAGAGAATATTTAGAAACAACATTTCCAGATAAATGGATTGGTACGAATGGACCTGTCAGGTGGCCCCCAAGATCCCCAGATCTTTCTGTGTTGATTTTTTTATGGGGTATATGACAAATCAGATATATATGAGACAATACCACAATATTGATCTTTGAGAAGCTACACATCAAGCGTTTAGGCTTTTGCAGGGTAGGCCAATTACTTTATTAAATGGATTGCGAAAAATTGAAAAAGTATGTCGAAAGTGTTTGAACACAACGGACAATTCGAGCAATTTTTGTAATTTAAATAAAAAAAAAATAAATTAATATGTTATTTTTTTTAATGTTGCTTAGTTATTATGTATTAATATAGAGTTGTTATAATAAAAATGACTTGTTAATTTTGTTTTTGATTTGCGGGCATAGCCTTCTATACGAAAAATGATAAATTTTACAAAAAAAAGTTAAAATTTTCCTTTTTTAAAAAAAATAAATTTGGACTATTATATATTTTTTGAAAAGCCTGTGAAAAGGGGGAATAAGATAAAAAATAATATATAGGTGTCCCATTTAAAAAAACATAAGTTTGGGTCGTAACTCAAAAACAAAACTTTTTAGAAAAAAACTACCTACGCCACTAAATTCTACGTAAAAAACTCTATAACAATCCATTTTCACTTTATTGAAAAGTTACCAAATAATCGAGATACAGGGGACGGTCAAAAATGACAAATTTTCAAAATCGCCCTGTATGTCAGAAACTAAGGGGGCTATGAAAATTTCGTTTGCGGCAATGAAAGTTTCATAAAAAAAATAGGACAGTAAGCCGCAAACCCCATCTTTCTATCTTTTATAGTAAGGGAGCTGGTATATGAAAACACACGAAAACTGGACACCCTGTACAAAATGCGAAAAAGGTTATTTAATTATAAAGCTACTAAAAATATTAATTATAAATTTAACAATCCCAGTTTAAAAGTAAGCATTACACAAAATAAATCTTGCTTTTGTTTGTGCGTGCTTTCTGTCCAAATATAAATTGTCTTTGTTCTCCGAAAATCCAAATATGGGTCACCCAATTAGAATAATTTTGAAATATGGTCGTTAACGTTTGCGTTGACAAACAGAATATTTTCGACTAATTAGGGAAAATTATCAGATAATAAATTAGAATTCGAAATGATGATGAGAATAATAAGAAAGCAAAAGAGAATGATTGCCTAATTTGCCCGGATTATTAATTAAAAATTTTAAAGAAACTTTAGAAAAAGAAAGAAATATTATATATTAATTTTTAGCTTTAAGGGTTTTAAAAAGTCTCTCTGACATGCGAAGCGGTTGTTATACAATAGACATGATGACTTATTTTTAAAAGCCATTATACGATGTTCGGAAGTATCTGCTATTTCCACAAAATTTATTATTTTTACAAAAAAAAATGGATAAAATACAATACGATTTTAATATTAAGTTTTAAATTCCCGCCAAAACGCTCACCTGTGTCATGGCGACATTGGGAAATGTGAGAAAAGCACATTTCCCGCACATCCGCCGTATCTTGATTTGGCACCAAGTGACATTGTTTTTTTTTCGAAACATCAAAAACAAATTGAGTTGGCAACAATTTTTGTTTGCAGATAAAGCCGTTGATACGATCCAAGATCATTGTTTTGGAGGTATCTTAAGCAGAATGAAAGAAACTATTTGATAGTTTCAACACTCGGAGAAACCCTACATGTTATTACATTTTTAGATTTCGGAGAACATTTTAGGTCTAATAGTACCCCATTTATAAATTTTGACAGCTAAGAAATAATTTTTAATGTTGAGATTTGATATATGGGCTACTGTTGAATGCAGAATGTTCCCAGAAATCCGAAAATGTAAAAATATACAGGCTGTTTAATTAAAAAATTGAAATTTGAGGCCGTTTCCGTTAAAACTGGAAATCACGTGACTTAAAAAAAACAGATATCTATAATATATAATTTGCTAATGTGGATATATTTATATGTAGGTATATATATTTATTTGTCTATCCACGTGATTCTGAAGTTATGGCTTAGCTAAATCATGAAAATTTTGCACAGTGTAGTCTTTAGTAGTGCTAGAACCTAACGAAGCGTTTTGAATTTCCTTCGACAAAACAAAAAAGTGTTTTCGTAGCCGTGGAAGGCGTCTTACGACAGAGGCTACTTAATAGTCTCGCTGGCGGAAGGCTTTTCATCAGTCTATTAATATATATATATATATATATATATATATATATATTTTTATATATATATATATATATATATATATATATATATATATATATATATATATATAATTCCATAGTATTTTGCAAAAATTTTTAAAAACTTATTTAAAAAAATTCTAAAACCCAACTTATGTGATAGATCTATTACTCTTAGATTTTTGAATAATTTTAATGTAAAAATCACAGGTTTACATAAAGCTTTTTTTACTCGTGAGAAGTATCCCTATAATTTCCAAACTAAACATTTGCATTAAAACATACACAAACGATAATTTTCACAAAGACCAAAAATCCGACTAAAATACATTGAATTCCGATAGCAGTTTTTTCGAGAACAAAGCAGCCCACAATAAACGAAAAATGAAAAAAATCGAAAAGCTATCAGTTATTGGGATTTCCGCCGTTTCGGTCTCTGTGTTACATTTCCATTGTCGAAATGAAAACTTGTTATTTGAAAGCTCTGCATTTTCAAATGTACGGTGTGATTTCTACGTATTATTAGGTTTTTTACGTCGGATTTTATTCAATTTGCATGGTATATGGTTCTCTAGTTTCAGGCATACTTAGAGCAAAAAACTCTTATTTTACCTAGCCTTTCGCCAAAGACAATTGAAGTGTTTAATATAGACGCACCAATGCTAAATTTTTGGTAATAGATTTGGACGCTCGCTTACTCCGAAAAGTCAATCGAGAGAAAACATGTTCACACGCTTCTATACAGAGTGTAACATAAATATGGAACGCTTAAAATACCTCCCACACCGTTTATCCAATTTTTATGAAACTATGTACTCATAGGTTCGAAATTACGCCGGATCGAATGGTGAGCTTCGCGTCGTTGCCAAGTTTACCGTTTTCCTGAAATCGAATGGAACTTCGTTTTTTTAAACGGAACACCCTGTATTTAATTCAGTTTTTGAGTTCTGCATAAAATTGTGTATATTTTTTGTATAAAGTATTTTTTTCTAACGATAACAGTTTCTGAAAGAATTAAGATTAAAGTAATGTGTTTTACCTACAAATACCTGCACATGTAAGCTTACCTGGAATATTTGACATTGTCAATATTTTTACACAAATTATTTACACAAAAGGGATCATTAAACTGAAACCCAAAGAATCGAAATTTTAATGATTCTGGGTTATGGGAACAGAATGAAAACACAACAAGAAGTTTGTAATATTTTTAATAACAAATATCCTGACGGAAATCCGTTAACAAGATCTACTGTAAGCAAAGTTTTAAAAAAAATTCGTGAATCTGGGCACGTAAAAGATGCTGCACACTCTGGGCAACCTATAAGTTCAACAGATGGTGATAAGGCTCTGAACGTTTTGTTGAGTTCAGAGGAAAATCACCACCTTTCTACCAGAATACTGGGAGAAGAAAATCACATTTCTTATATGTCAGTAGACCGCCTGCCAAAAATAAGACTGGTACTTGCAATTTTGTGAAATTATGATGGAGCGCTGCAACGCCAATCCAGATTTTGTCCTCAGATAATTTTCTCTGACGGATCAACCTTTTTTTTAAACGAAACTGTTAATAGACATAATTGTCGTTATTGGGCCAGGGAAAACCCTCACTGGAAACGCGAAAATCATATTCAGTTCCCTCGAAAAGTAAATGTTTGGGCTGGTATAATAGGTCGAAGAATAATTTACCCATTCTTCATGGAAGAGACGTTAAATGGAAAAAGATACCTGCAGCTTTAAAGAAATGAAATTGTCCCGGCTCTTGTGCAACTATTTAAAATAATCGTAAGTTGTGTTAATTTAAATTTTTTACTACTACACTTGCCTACGGCTCGTTCGACAAACTTTCCCATTAGTAAAAAAAGTAATATTTTACTTTTTTTTGATTATTTTAAAATGATATTTTAGGCAATAATCAAGCACCAAGTGACGAAATATGGTTTCAGCAGGATGGAGCCCCTCCTCACTTGCCCGTAATGTTCAGCAGTATCTAAATAATGTTTTTTTTTTTGAAGATGGATTGGACGTAGGGGCACAATCGAGTGGCCAGCTCGGTCTCCGGATTTATCGCCCTTCGATTATTTCTTGTCGCTTTTAAAACCAAGCACACTGACCTTGATGATTTAAAGTTAAGGATAGCAGCAGAATGCAGGAGAATTGAGGAAACTGACAGCCTTCCAAATGTTTTACATGTTTTTACGCAGAACTTAGCTTATTGCTAGGAAGTAAACGGGCAACATTTTAAGCATCTGATTTAATTTTGTTTTGTTTATTGTTGTTAAGGTATTGCCTCCTGTATTGTTTATTCTTGTATTTGTAGGTAAAATACATTAAGTATTACTTTAATCTTAATTCTTTCAAAGACTGTCATCGCTAGAAAAAAATACTTTATACAAAAAGTATACACAATTTTAAGCAGAACTCAAAAACTGAATCAAATACAAGGTGTTCCGTTTAAAAAACTGGAATTCTTCGTTTGGGACCGGAAAAATGTCCCTTAGGGGCCGGAAAATCATATTTCGGACGCCGCAATCGCAACAGTGGTATTCCCATAAAATAATACCCCTGACGGGGTTGCAAATCTTATTCTCTGCTAGTAGGTTTGAGGTCGAGAAGGTTCCATCACGCTTGGTTTACGCCTTAATTCAAGAATTACTCCTGAGTGATAGTTTTTCCAGGTATCCAAAAGATTCTGAACGGCCGATCCACCGATTCCAATGCCTCTTTTTTTCCATTTTATTTTTCTACACTTAATTTTCTAGCACAGTCTAAGTTTCAGAATTTAAAAGTACATAAAATGCCACTGGTGCGATTGCGGTGCACGAAACAATAATTTACCGTATATTTAGTGGGTATTTTAGAATTTTAAAATTTGATCAAACCTAAGTTTCTGAGGTCATAATTGTTTTAGATTTTAAAATTTAGGCAGAATTTTATTAACTAAACAAAGAAAATTGCTACATTTACTCAGTAGTGGCTTTAAATTAGGGGCACTTGGGGCCAATGCTTACGTCGACACATTTTCTGGGGCGGCAAAGTTGCTTTAAAAAGTGCATTTGTGTTGAAATCATCTTCCTATTATAATCAATAAAATAACTTTTTTCAATATTAAGAATATGTTTAGAATTATTATACACGTTGCAATTTTATCAAGAAAAAAATTCTAGTGTATTAAGGGACCGGAAGGTTTAGGGCTTAAGCCCCAATCCTCTTGGCACCCCCTCCCTTTTGGCTGGGCCCAACTATTGTTATTTGAATTTTGGGAATTTGGTTTAAAGGTTTTGGGGGTGGGGTTTGAAAGGAATGGGGGCCCCTCCAAACAGAATTTTTAGGAGGCCGGGGAGGGTGGGGTCCCTCCCTTTGGGGGGGGGGGGGGGGGGGGGGGGGGGGGGGGGGGGGGGGGGGGGGGGGGGGGGGGGGGGGGGGGGGGGGGGGGGGGGGGGGGGGGGGGGGGGGGGGGGGGGGGGGGGGGGGGGGGGGGGGGGGGGGGGGGGGGGGGGGGGGGGGGGGGGGGGGGGGGGGGGGGGGGGGGGGGGGGGTAACCATATAAAATAGTTAGAATTATTATACAGTTGTTTTATGAAATTCTAGTGTCTTAAATTTTATAAATTAATAGGTGTAAAACCAAGGAAGTTTAAAGGTGTATGGAAGCCCAATACTGTAGAACAAAATTGTCCAGGCGTGCAGGCCAGCGGGAATCGGGGGATTGGCCCCGCGAAGTTTGCGCAATGAATAGTAGGTCAGAGCCGGACTTCCATAATTTTTTGTTACTTTCTATAAAGTTGACATCATCAAATGTCAAATTCAAGCATTTACTTTTTTTTAAATTTTTTGCACAAAATTTTGGTTATTAAACGATACTACCATAGAATATTTAAAATTATTGTGTAATATTGGATTTTATATCATCTGATATAATATGAAAACAATAGATGGGCCACTTTACAGCCTTCTATTTAAATGGTCGATATTTTTGGGAGTTTTGTATTTTTACCAAAAATCTTTGTAAATAAATAAAAACACGATTTTTTAAAATAAATTTCAAACATTGTATGATAGTTTCATGTACTTATCACCAATTTTGTGATAAAAGAAGGGCAAGATAGCGTAAATGAGTTTAATCTAATCCTAAGATTCTGGTTGTACATTAAAAAGTGAAAATTTTTATAACTGCTTTTTAGGCATATACTTTTCACTAATAACAAACATTCATGAGACAGAATAACAGTGGTTAAAAATGTTTAGTAACCTTTGGTACCTAGGTATCCATTGTAACAGTAACCGTTAAATATTATGTGTCTACAGTATGTCGAGCTTAAAAAGTTGATAATGTAAGTTTAAGAAATCAAAAATCTAATTTCTTTTTAAACAAATACAGAAAAAGCAAAAAAGAACTTTAACATAAAATTTTACTTTTTTTATTCAATTAGAGGGACCTGTATATATTAAAATTTGCCTGGTCTGCCCAGTATTTAATAATTTTGATCCTTTAAAAGAATGTGCTAAATTATTAAATGAAATAAAAGTACCTAAATGTAAACCTTATTTCTTTTTAATAATCCACAGAAATACACAAACATTGTGGAAATCATCTAAAAGATAGTTAAGATTGTCTTACTTTTCTCACTGCTATTTCCTATGAAATTTTCATTTTCTATTATTCATAATTGATATATTATTATTTATTCGGTTACCTAACGTTACGTCTCATAAGAAGCACCTAATTTAAATATAAGAAATACTTACCTAAAGTAAAAAATGCCGGGTATGTTACCCTTAGATTTGCAAGACAAAACCATACAACCTTTAGTCATTTTGTTACGATATTATAAGTAACAAACGATAAACACAAAATTATAGTCACAATTTAAAAACACTAATCACTAAAATAAGAAAATTTTTATCAATCCAAAAAACTTCTGCAGCCACAAAATATAATCACACAAAGCAAAACAATCGAAACTAATACGGCTTTCATAAAAGTTTAATGTGTTGCCTAACTACACACTGATTTATCAGTGTGTAAGTAGGCAACACATTAAATTATTTCGTGGAATTTCGTTATTGCGCAAAATCGGCGGGGCCAACTTTGACAGTTATTTTCATACTGGGCTGGACATTTTTTGATCGAATGGGCCATAGCATTGGGCTTCCATACACCTTTAAACTTCCTTGTGTAAAACTCACAGGTCTGGAGAACCAGTAGTGTCTCGCGCCACGTGCCGGTTTAGCATATGAGGCGTGAGACTACGTGTCTCTATTCTTTTAGCAGAAGTTTTTCCTTTTCCTCCCAATTTCCAAATATTTAAGTCCCAAAAGTGAACAAACTTCCTCTCACCACACTTTAGACACCCACGGTACGTTAGTACTTAGGCATTAGCCTTCGTGGACTGTCCCAAGATAAAAAAAATATGTTATTATAACCTCAGCATACATTTACCGTTATATTTATTATTATAACAGATCCATTGAAACTTGACACGGATTTCTATAATTTTCTTTGTGACCTTTGTGCATGTAATACTAAACATTATTTTGTTTTATTAATTATTAAATGTTTATTGAGTTAAAAAAAATGTTCGCTTGCGCCCAAACGCATCGATATACCGATGCTTTTAATTTTTAGGGAAAATTTTCTGATGATACAAAGAGCCACCCGAATTTGGCGCAGTATTTTTAATAGGTGTAAATTGCTCCAAATATAAAAAAAACTCAAAAATATCGATAGACTGATCTGGTGTGAGTCTTGGAAGGGAGCGTCCAATGCTTTTAATTTTTACGTGGAACTTGGGTGTACAAGAAAGACCTCTGAATTTGCCCAGAATTTTTGAAATGAGTAAAGTGGTTCATAAAAAAAACACTTTTTTCAAAATTTTTGGACAACGATATCTATAGAAGAAATTAAACCAATTTTGACATGTTTTGGGGGCGATCAAATCATTTTTTTTAAGGGTAAAAGCTGATCAGTTTCTGGGATCGGACGTAACAGGAAAAATGTGACAATTTTTTTTAACATTGCTATAAAATTTCTCTCGTACGTCGATAAAAAAGTTTTACTTAAAAAATTGTATATCAAAACTATAATTTTATGTAAAATTATGGTGATAGAGCGGCATTTTTTTAGTGCCCAGGTTAAATCCGGTCCTGCATTGACCTATAAGATTCTATGCCAGGTGCGATTTACAAGACATTAAAATAAACATTTTTTTCTACCCACAGGTAGTACTGTTGATCTTTCTAGAGTTTCCATATGAGTTTTTAGTTTAATTATATGTAAAACTTTTCTACATTAAACTGATTTTGGTTCGACTGCCGAGACACGCTGTATATTAAGCACGAACCGGCAAACGTAAATAAAAAATATACAAAAACCTATATTTCTTTTTCTAATAAAATTACAGGACGCGTGTTCCTTTACTTCACCCTAGTTTTCCTAAAATATGTCCCCTCCCAGCGAAATTCGTTCCATCCAAACGACACCTGTCCCTTTTTCTGCGTAACAAACATGTCAACAAAAATCAACATTTACCAAATAGATATAGAGATGCCTCCGAGGGGGTGATTCACAATGCCTGACAATATATCTGCGTAAACCGGCATTTCAGTGACGGAGAATATAAAAAACCATAAAAAACTAAATAATATAAAAAATTGAGGATAATAGCTGTAAATTTAATTGTAAAATTTGTTTTTTTTAAGAAATAAGTATGTCAGTATGAAGGTCAACAACAAGGTAACTCTCCTTTCGTACCAGGACATTTGGGAATAGAAGGCAACGAAAAAGCGGATGGGCTAGCAAGACATCCACACCATACTTTGGACCAGTACCTGCCCTTGAAGTGACTAAAACCACAGCACGAGGGCAAACCAGGGAATGGGTCCGAAACAAACACAAGGAATACACTGGGAGAACCTCGGTAGAATAAGACATGGAAAGGGCTTCATAAGGGGCCCATCCAAAAGAACCAAGGAAGAACTACTCAGACAAAGTAGGAAAAGACTTCGCATAACAGTAGGGTTGCTAGCAGGGCACCATAACCTAAGAGGACACCTACACAAGATAGGCTCATACAATGGGGACCCAAGTTGCAGAATGTGCGACGAGGGGGAAGAAACAGCCTACCACATACTGTGTGAATATAAAGCATTGAATCACAAAAGACAGGCGTTATTTGGGCAACCGAAAATGAGCCCACAGGAATATATCAACCAACCAGTCTCGGAGCTATACCGACTTGTAGAAGGAACAAGACTAATGGAAGGATTGGTATAAAATACAATGGGAGATTAGGCACAAAAAGCCCAAGAGGCTGCGCTGCCTCCGGTAGTGAACCCCCAGAAAAAAGAAGAAGAAGAAGAAGAATCCCTGACTTCGACGTTTTACTTCGTTCCGTATGCTTTTTGTGTTCTTTGACTGTAACTTCGAGTGGTGTTTCCCCGATGTATACCTCACCACCTTCACAGGGAATTCTCAAAAATGTAAAATAGGACCAGACAATACTGTATGTGACAAGTCTGTATACAAACGTACTAGTAGAAGAATCGTTAAACATTATCCGAGCCAAGCTTAACGAAGGTAAGACACTAGTAGAACGCACCACCCTGCTTCCATGGAGTGATGGATTTGTTAGAGCTTTGCCTCTAGTTCTATTGTTAGGTGAAAGATGAGTACTACGCCGCAGGATGAATGGACTTTGGGTTCATCGTCTTCCCTAGTGGTAGCAAATATTTTAGTGGAATGGTTTGAGTAACACGCCATTAAAACTGCACCAATTAAATCAAAGTTTGGCTAAGATATGTTAACGATACTTTTATTGTATGGACAGGAATTAAAACTGACGAATTTAAACCAAAATTTTGGCCCATTAATGTATTTGTTAAAACGATACTTTATTGTAAATAGACAGGGTTAAATGACGATCTTGTATTAAGAATTTCACAATGGAGCAAGAAGAAACGCCAAATTCGGCCCTACCTTTTTTTTGACGTTCTAGTCAAGCGAAATAATGGACATAGAAAACCTACCCACACTGGACAATATTTACACCAGAGTTCTAATCACTTCAACGAAACAAAACAGGGAGTCATACGTACTTTATATAATCGTGCAGTGACCTTATTTAACAGTACGGGATCCCTGCAAAGGAAATAAGTAACATATCTAGGGATCTTAAGCAGAACGGATATAGTGAGAGACTGGTAAAGGAAACAATCGAAAAATATCAAAATAAAACAAAAATCCCTAACTTAAACGAAACGCCACATGACCAAATATTTATGGCAATTCCATATATAAAAGAAACTTCGTAAAAAATTCGCAGGATCACGAATAAGTATAATATTAAAACGGCATTTAAATCACAAACTAAGTATTCTTATTAAAACAAGACCAGACAACAGAGTTTCTCATAATGACTGTATCTACCAAATTCCCTGTGAATGTGGTGAGATATACATCGGGAAAACAAAAAGACCACTCGAAATTAAAGTTAAAGAGCACAAAAAACATACGGAACGAGGCGAAACGTCAAAATTAGGGATTGCCGAACACGCTTGGTCAAAACAACACCGCATACAATGGTCGAAAGCAAAACTCATTCATTAAAAAACACACTGGAAGAAAAAAAAAAAAAGCTGTTATAATTGTAAACAACCAAAATGTATTAAGCAAGCCTAGTATCGATATTCCGAATATCTGGCAGCCGTTGCTAAACCGTGAAAAGTCAGTCAAGCTTTGATGAACATGGGAAAGTATATAAGTCATAGCTTTTAAGAAAAGTTTTTAGTTATCACTTGAAAACGGTTGAAGATACATCACTAACCGATACGTTGTGTAACAGTTAACAAATAAAGACAATGGAAGTTTAAGATTTTAGTGTAATTAAGTACTACTACTTATAAGAGTAAGGTTAGGTGGTGAGAGAAAATTTAATAAGTATATCACTGACAGAACTAAAGATATGTATTTAGGAAATCTTAATTGCTAATTTTTTCTTACTCCTTGTTTTTCCAATACTTCTTCCTAGAGACTTTTAAAATTTAATTTACCGTTTTTAGCAATTTGTTTTCTCTACACCCCTGCCGGTGAAGTGACAACACACATACGCACAACGCTACTCTATCCGAAATATGATCTATATCCAGTATATTGGCGCAAATCCCCCTAAACATCCCTCTTAGGCAATATAAAAACTGTCACACGCTCTTTTAATCTGATTTCACGCTTCCATATTTGATGACAAACAAAGGACACAGTTCATGTGATACTTCATATTGTTCCGACTGGACAAAAGATTTATATGGGTTGAGATAGGAATCTATATTACTTCTTTGTATCTCTGACCTAATATAAGATGATAAGGATCGTTGATAAAAATGCAATAAATTAAAAATTTTAAGGAAAGAGAAGAAGAGATGGGTAAATTAGGGTGTTTAAACTTTAAAATATTTTGGAACTTGTAAAAATATTGAAACATATTTAATATTTATTTATGATATAAGTGCTAAAGTGAGAAGGGAAGTTTGAACGACGCCGAAGGCGAAGGTTCCATGCCTTCGAACAAAATAAAATCACTTTAAGCACGTATATCATACGCTATTTTTTTACAAACACCATTAAAGTCCAAATAAATGATTTTTTTATCGTCAACAGTATTATTATTTTTAAAATATAAGTTTATCTAATTTTCCAGGAAATAAGTTGCTAAGGTAAAAAAATCGAATTTGTTGATTTGTCTTTGTTGACAAGTAACGTTAAATAATCGTGAATTCTTGTTTGATGGACAGTGATCAAGAAAATGAATTTCTTCCGGTGGAAATTGAAGAAGCTGCCAATAAAGTTACTTTAAAATTATTGCCTAGTAAGTTAAAGCAACAATACGAATTTACATACGATCGTTTCTTAAAATGGTGTGATCAGAAAAATGTTAGGGGCAAGAATGCCAGTGAAAAAGTGCTCTTGCGTATATTGAAGAAAAGTCCAAAATATGGAAATCGTCTACGCTCTGGTCAAGTTGCTTCATGTTAAAGGCAATGATGAGCATAAATAATCAGGACATAAGCAAATATTACAAGCTAGTTGCTTTTAAAACCGAAAGGGTGAATGATATCGATCAAAAAAGTCTAAAATATTGGCAGGAGGACAAATCGACAAATTTCTCGCAGGAGCCCCGGATGAAATATATCTTATGCAAAAAGTAGCCGCAATTTTCGGTGTATTTGGAGCCTGTCGTCGAGAAGAACTATGTAATTTGACATTAAATAACATCTAAGATTTTGGGAACTTCACTAATTGTGAATATACCAGACAAAAAAAACTAATGTGCAACGAACCTTTGTAATTAGTGGTACCTTGTATATGAACTACTATAAAAAGTACATAGCCCTTCGTCCAGTGAATATTAATTATTCAAAAGTTTTTATAAGATGCTTAAAGAATAAATATGCCATAAGTCCAGTTGGAATCAACACATTTGGTAAAGTGCCTGCCCAAATGGCTAACTTTCTAAATTTGCCTGATTCCCATCTTTACACTGGACATTGGTTCCGACGTTCCTCAGCTAGTTTGTTGGTGGACTCTGGTGCTAATCTTACTACGACTAAGAGACTCGGTGGATGGATGGAAGTCCAGTACAGTAGCAGAGGGTAATATAGAAGACTCGCTACAAAAGAAAAAAAATTGCTGATCAAATTTTGTCCAAAACTTTGGTGGATGACATTGCTTCCTGGCCGGGTACATATCTTACCAAAGTAAATTGTGTAACAACCACCAAGGAGATTTGCCATGAAGTTTCTTATTCTAATTGTATTTTCAGTAATTGTACTTTTAATTCAATGAATAATTTATTTTGATCTAAGTAAAAGTAAATCACTTTTAGTAAAAGTGCTAAAAGTAATTACTGTTAACACCAGTCCCATAAAATGACATTTTAGACGCTGAGGGCATGCATTAAAAATTAAAGTTTTACTGACGTTTTTAGAATTTTTTTGGTGCTTGAAGAAAAGCGTGAATATGGAAGTGGAATGACTCGTCTACAACGGTTAGTATTGTTGATTACTTCTAAAGAAGATCCATTTGACTATAAAATTGCAAGAATCATGACTTTAGAATTTTATTTCTGTATTAAGGGGGCAATGGTAAGGTTTTTAAGAATATTGTGTAAAAATGTGAGAGAGATCGAAGCAAAACTAACGAAGATATAGCGATAAGCGGTAAGCCGATAAAACTCCCTTATGTACGTTTTACCAAATTTTTAGTGTTCAAAACTTTAAAGTGTTTTTCCTACACTGCACCGATCCTTTTAAAATTTTGAACACTATTTCTGTACATAATTTACGAAGTAACGCTGGAGATTTTTTCCAAATTCGTTAATATTTTTTATTTTACAGTAACAAATTAGCTGATTTTTTTCGCAAAAATCACGTTTTTCACTCAAAGTGTTCCCAAAAAGTAAAAAATTGAAATTTCGCAAAACCCTCCCAGCGTTACCTGGCGAAAGAGACTATCTAACAAAAAAAACTTCGTTTTTTAAGGTATTTTTAACATTTCGTCCTGAAAATTTTACTTAATATTCTTCGAATTTTATACTTTAATGTAGCACTAGTTTTAAACTGTGCCGTCCAAAGAAATTCGTAAAAATGTGCCTCTTTTGTTGCACGAATTAACCTTACCACACCCCACTTAATAAACTACGTATTACCTATTATAATATTTATCAGTTACGAGCATATGTTTTAACACTGTTCTATTTTTTTTTCAGGTAAAAGGACAACAACTCTGAACATCGTTATACAGGTTTGTTAAAAAATGTAAAGAAGGTTTACAAATAAGTCTGTACAATAGACATCTTTATATGGCCTTTTAGTTTCATTAAAATGGTGGAAACCAAAAACGTTTGAAAATAGCATTGTTTATTATTATAATTGTTAATATTATAATCTAATGATTATTCTTTAGCTCAGTCTTTCTCAAAGTGGGCGATAACGCCCCCTTGTGGGCGCTGGAGACCTAGAGGGGGGCGGTAAGGGACCCAGAAAAAATTGGGGGGTGCTGATGTGATTTGGGGGGGCGATGGGTAATTTGTAACCTCAGCTACTTCATATTTTAAAATTCACTGAAATTAAAATCCTACACTAAACAACATTCATTTATTACTTTATATTTTTATCCTATTTTAATTTATAAATATAAATTAAAAATATATTTAATATTTTCAGTGCGTTCACAACGCTATTTATATCTTAAGATATTTAGTAATAGGTATTAAACACTGAAAGATATTCGTGTCGCAGGTGAGGTGCCCACCTCCGAAGACACGTATTAAAAATATGTATATATTGTTGCGGTCAAGCGGAGCACTTGCCGAACGCGGGATTTTTTTATGTACCTAATCTAGTAAAATTACGAAAAAATAAAATTAAATTTAGAAGGTTAATTTTGGCGCGAACAAATATTGTACGATTTATTTGTGCAATCCTGTATTTTAGTCCGTCAACGTTCGTTGGTCCGTGTTTGCGGAGTGCAGGTGCCCAAATACACAGCCGCGGCTCGCGACCGTCCGGCGATTGACGTGACTAGAGATGTGTCGTTCGCGAACGATTCGTTCAGTTCGATCAGTGCACTGATTCGAATAAATTAATTCCCTGATTCGAATCGTTTTTGACTCACTTGCTCGATCGCTTGCGATGAATAACGAACCTAATTTTGATTCGTTTCGTTCATAAGGTCACTAAGTCAGAATCGGACTGGAACTCGAAGATTCGGTAATTCGGTCTTTTATGACGACAAATCGGTCGTTTTTGTGCTACGACCTGACAAGTGGCGAGCAGTCTGTTATATTTCGAGTTCACATTACCAGAGGTGTACAATTTATGCGTATTGTCGGTTCGAGTCAGTTTTGGCTATATACCTATTTGGCAATTAAAAAAACGAATCTTTTCAAGTAAATGAATCAAATGACTTGATTCAGTAAAAAGATTTGAACTTTCCACCTCTAGACGTGACGTTCCGCCGCATGCACGCATCGCCCTCGCTCCCCCTCCCGCCACTCCGCCCGCTACCCCGATACTCTTAATATTGTTAAGTTGAATTATAATTGCTCAATGTTGATAATTTTAAATAAAAGATACTCCTAATATTGTAAAGTTGCATTAATAATGCTCTCTCTGGTAAGAAAAGTGTCGTTTAGAATGTAGGTTTAATTAAATTCCAGGCGAGACTAATATGTTATTGAGATTTTTAAGGGGAAAAAAATGGGGGGCGCTACAAAATAACTGATTTTCAAAGTGGGCGTTAGACAAAATAAGTTTGGGAACCTCTGCTTTAGCTTATAACTTAATTTAATTTTATACTTATTTACTTTTAATTATTTTTTTGGGGATCAAGAATATTTTTTAAATTTCATACTTGTTGTCATATTCTTTTGATTTTTGGGGATTAATATATTCTTGCTCTTAAATCAACATAAGACCAAATATTACAAAATTCTTGTCTTGCCGGAAACACTAGTCCAGGGCCGCATAACCCGAAGTATGTAAACCGCGGACTGAATCTCTTTATGATATGCGAACTGAATACCGTTTGAAACAGAGATTAATAATGCGACAGGTAAACTGAGGACCAAATTTAAGCAGGTAAAAAATACAAAATTTCCCGGATTTTCCAATATTTTAAATTTCTTGAAATTAATATTATTACATTTTAATAGAAGAAAGGGTTTTTAAGCTTACGTAAACTTACGTAATCTGAATTTAGTATATTTTTACGTCAACTAGTGTAAACTCAAAGTATAAAATGAGTAAAATTTAAGTCAACGGGGCTGCAAATTATTACCTATAAATAGCTTTACATATTCAAAAAAAAGTTTTGAAAAGTGATGAATCTTTTGGACTTGCACACATAATAAATGCAGTGCTAAGATTTTCACTATTTGCGAAGACTCTGTTATTAAGCCCTTAGTTTTGGTCGGTTATGGTTAGTTCTGATTAGTTAAAGCAGCTTATAATTTTTTCTAGCTCTGGTCCGTCATGGTTAGTTCGGGTTAGTTAAAGCGGCTTGTTATTTTTCCAAATTCAGAAACCCTAAGTTCTGGTCGGTCATGGTTGGTTCTGGTTAGTTAAAGTGGCTTTTTATTTTAACTTTTATAGTTTAGACATGATAAATCTTTTAAAAGAATTCTCCATGGCATTTGAATATTGGTTCTGAGTTTACCGGTGCTTTGAAAAACGGTTAGTCCTCAGTTTACCTATGTTTGTTCAGGTACCAAATATTAAATCTTAATTTTAGTTCTCAGTTCTTATGCGCCCGAATTACCAAGGAAAATAATCCAATTATGAGAAATCTATTTTTGCATTTTGTTGACCATAGCCGAATTGATCCCGAGCAATATTTACGATATGAAAAATGATACTGTAACAAACCCCATTTATTCGCCGCCTAATGGGGCGACAAGCTCGGACGCATGGTCTGCTCCCTTAAAAAAGGGGCTGCGATGGCCTAAGTGGCGATACAATGAGGGGGTTCCGGCACGTGCATATCATATTTTTATGGCAATATGAGCTTTTCCTATCCATTTTCGGGATTAGATTAACAGATGGGGATAGTGCGCATCGTTTGGGGATGTTGAATTGTCTATTTTTTCCGTAAACATGTTGAAAAATACCGTAAAACGCGATTTAAGTAGCTTAAGTGACAGGGAACAAGCGTTTTAATGAAGAGGGGGTCTAGTGGGTATGTGTGCCCTTATTTTATATCAGAGGATCTGTCAAAGTTGTGTAATAATTACATATATCGGACCGTAGATGGTATTTTTTGTCATCTGTTAACGTCTCAATATTGGGCTTGTATTCTGTTTCATTTAGAAAATGAACGTAAAAATAGGGAGGTGGGTATCTCTGTTTCTGGTTTCTTTTGAATCTGCCACTCATTCATAGAGTTACAGCTCTTAAGTTGTGTCTGCTTAAGGGCAGCTAACCCTATTAAAAAAATCTATCCAATAAAAGTCACACAGGTTTGGGTTAGATGCAGGGTTGCCAATTAGTGAGTAATTATCACATTTGTGAGTATTTTGTCTACCCTACAGTAATTTTGTGAGTAACGTCCTTATTGTAAGGAAAACGTAAGGCAACGAATGCCTTTTAAATTAATGTAAATTTGTTATGAATTTTTTGATAAACGCATAGGTCAAAAAAATTAAAAGAATATATTAGGATTTGGTTTATCCACAATTTTTGTTGACTTACGTCAACACTTTGTTAGCATTTTAGCTAAATTAAGACGTCGCAACTTTTATCCATAAGTTAACATGTAACAAAAAAGAGATATAAAACAATTGAAGCCTTAACTTACTGACGGCCGAGTGATGATCGCGTTGTTAAATTTAGCAATGGACTTAGCAATTGTTAAAAGTTAACAACGGTTTAGAATGTTTAACAAAACGTGACTGTCAGTGTTATTCAATGATTTTAGTAGGCAACCTGTCAAAATCTGACTTTGGTTAAACATTCTAAACTGTTGTTAACTTTTAACAATTGCTAAGTCCATTGCTAAATTTAACAACGCGATTATCACTCGGCCGTTAAAGTCTTAGATCCAGGCAGCTTAAAACAAGTGACAAAGAAGATTTTTGGGTTTAATTAACAAAAATTTTAAAAAATGAACGAAGTTTTTAAAAATT
>JAHBCN010004478.1:50103-55103 GCA_019359885.1 Listronotus oregonensis
AAAAAAAAGGAAAAAATTAATAAGGGCCTTTGGGTAGTTGTAATTTACAATCATAGTTTGTAAGCTGCAAGAGAAAATCCTTTTAAAATCGCAAGACTCGCTTTCATTGACACAAGATTTCCTTGGTCTCAACCTACTGCCAGCAAAAGAGTCAAAGAATCTGACTTAAGAGTGCCTTTACGCTACACCTTAGGGTCCGAAAGGGAGGAGACGGTGGGCGGAGACAAAACAAACTTCCACTACCACAATTTTCGTATAGCCGCATTAAAAAATATTATATTTTATTTATTTCCGTTTTAAGCCACAGGAGATGGCTTTTTTTTGGAAACTATTTTTCACTAAATGCCTAAATTATACCCATTTTAAAGGTAGGAAATAATCTATGCCTCTGCTGAACGGTTTTTTTGAAACTTTGAGTCGAGTTAAGAGAAAATAGCATCTAACCCGATTTTAGGGGGCTTTCCCAAAGAAATATTAAAATTTTAAATCCAAATTTAAAAAACTATTACAGCAAAAACCTAGATTTAAGTGTTGGCTTTCATATAGTTTTTTGGAAATTATCGATAACTTATACCAATTTTGAGAAAAAACACCACCAAATCGAATTTTACCCCCAAAAAGCAGAAAAATTTTCATCAGACCATGGATAATATGGTAATTAAAAATTCCATTTCAAAACCCAGCTTCATCCGTGCATAAAACATTTGCCAAAAAAAGGGGTTCTTGTGCGAGTTTTTTAATAATCAATGACAGAAGATGACTGAGCGGGATGGGTTCCAGGAGTTTTAACCCTTTGGATGCGATATGGATACAGGAGTTGAGAATGAAGAGTCATCCACAGAATGGCGACTCACGTTTTCCCCCTGCAATTCTCCTTTACGGATATCCCGGATCTTCCTCTACATGTGCTAAAATGCGCCCTCAACTCAGGTGTATACCGTCAAAATTACGGCCACGGTTTTGGGTTTTCCCAGTTCAAATGAACCTGTATCTCTTAGGCGCTGAAAATTTTCCGCAAATATCCGGTGGAAGGTCCCCTTTGGATTTGGTATTTTTGGACATACAAGGTTTGGCTAAAAGACCGTTTCCATTCGCTCTTCCATAAATAAAATGCATCTGCCAATTCACCCAGTGTATTCCATAATTTTTTTAAATTTTACGTTTACGCCACTTCAACAACAATAAACTGACAAAAATATTGTGAACCAGAACATGTTTTTGCGTACATCGAAATAAATAAAGGATAAGACCGCATACCTTCAATGAATAAATAAATTGCATTAAATAAGGAATTTTAGTATTTGGTTTATTTTTTTAAACAATAAGAAGCAACCCATAAAGGAGCAAACTTTTTGCCTTCAATTTTTCGAAAACCATCGTTTGGGCGAAACAAAATTCCCTTTTTGGTAGGAAAAAGGTATGTAGTTTTCAAAAATAAACCCCAAAGTTCCCGAAAAAATATCCAAAAAGTTATTCAAAAAACCCCTACCCTTAAAAACTATTTCCGATTTTCCAAATAATTTTTCAGTATCACCATTTGATTTTAGGTCAAAATTTATGGAGGGATTTTTTTCGAAACTTTTTCCTCGTTTTTAAGCCTATAATTTAAAAAAACCGTTTTTTAAATTCACCCTTTCAGTGCCCCTAACCCCTTAATATGCATTTTCCGCCCTATACTTATAGGAACTTTTTTACTATTTTTAGGAGTACATTCCCCCAATTTTTTACACTATTTCAATGAAAACCCTGTAGACCTACCTGGCCCTCATGGGGGTTTTGAACATTATGAAATAATTATTTCTCTTACTTTTGAAAGATTCCTGCCAAAGGTCTTGTTGTTTTGAATTTCCCAGCCGTTATCGTAGACTTTCTGAGCCAATCGAGCCCAGAAAGTTTTAATTACGTGGCGGGGAAAATTAAAGACCAATTCGGAATACAGAATATTTTTGCCCAGCCAGTCAAGTGTAGCCTGGCATAATGTGCTGATGCCAGATCTGGAAAAAACATATAATTTTTATCACCGTGATGTACGTTGATAAAATTAAGCAATTTTGTTAAACAAACTCTGATGAGACCTCGGCATTCACTGCCTCTCCTCTTACATGACCAACAAAAGGCCTGATACACCTCTTTCCGATATGGCACACCATACCAATACATCGGGAAAAATTAGCCTTGGTTTATATCTAACTTCATTTGGGGTCTCTTCTATTTTGTTTGTAAAATTCAGAATTTTCTGGTAGTTCTGAATGGCTAATAGACCGAGCGCTCGCGGCAGAAAAAAGAGACCGATTTTTTACAGGCTGCCTTTGATGGGTGATATTTATAGCCACAAGCTATAGATAGATGCACCTATTAAGTTCCGCAACGTGTTTTTCCCAAAATAAACATTAACTTTAAACAAAAAAAGAGTTTAAATCAACTTTTTACAGTCTGCCAATTGTTGAAGCATGAGGCTAGATTGCCAAATCCACAAAAAAAATTGCAGGCAGACGGTTTTCTCGAGTACAAGAGTAAAGCATACTTGCTGTTTTGCAAAAAAATCTGTAACTAAAAATACTTTTTACAGTCTGCCGAACACAATTTCTAATTTGCATGGGTTAGAAAATTTTTCCGGAGATTTTTTCCCGATTTTAAAATTGATAAAAAAGGGTTTTTTAACAAATTTTTTACAGTATTTTAGAACAATTTTTTACATGTAAAAGTTATTTAAATATAAAACTTAATAGTTCACAATATTGAATAAAACAAATGGCAGCCTAATACGATGTATACATATAACTGCAAAACTATTTTTAATTTGCAAAATAAAAGAAGATTTTAAACGTTTTTTTAAAGGGCCCTTTTTGTATCCCAAAAAAGGAAGTAAATGAACAAACTATTGAATGACAGACGATTTATGATGGTACATCTAGCGTTAATTGAAATTTTAATATTATAGAATCCCGGGAGGGTAGGTAACGTGATTGATGGGTCGGGGTTAAGTAAAAGTTTTTTGCATGCATCATGATGCCATAACCCTACCTGCCCCCAAAATTTTTTTACCCTGACCATGGCGTCCAAACGACACTTCCCCCCGGTCACCCGGCTTTTCTGTAAAATTAAAATTTACGCATAATGGTTTTAAAAAAAATGGGTTTTTTTTTAAAAATTACAATTCACGCACATTACAATTGGGATTCTAATTTTTTTTAACATCAATTTTTCCAAAATTAATTTTTAAAAATTATTTTAATAAATTTAAAACGGGAATGTTTTTTTTAAAATTTTAAATAAATTTACACAAAAAAGCTTCTTTTCCCAAAATTCTGCAAATTTCCCCACCGTTTGATGTAAAAAAGATAATAAATAAATAATAATAATAATAATAAAAAAAAAAAAATTTTTAATATTAAAAACATACCTAAATATATTTTTAAAAATTTTTTGGGAGAAGTATTTTAAAGATTATTAAATAAAAAAAAAAAAAGGGGAGGGAATCGAACCCCGAACCTCCGCAGGTTTCTCGTTTGCTTTTACAAAAAGTTGGCCATGGTAAAAGTTCTTAAAAATTTTTAAAATATTGCAAATAAACACACAAAAAAATGGTAATATAAAATTTT
Organism: Listronotus oregonensis; assembly: GCA_019359885.1. Classification (NCBI taxonomy): domain Eukaryota; kingdom Metazoa; phylum Arthropoda; class Insecta; order Coleoptera; family Curculionidae; genus Listronotus; species Listronotus oregonensis. The sequence continues at coordinate 53,706 of JAHBCN010004478.1, forward strand.
AAAAAATTTTTGAAAAATATACAAAGGGAAAGTAGGGGAAAAAGGTGACGCGGAAAAACCGACCAACCCCGGAGCGTGTTGTGTTATGTGCCCCAAATTTTAAAAAAATACATTTTTATGTACCGATATTTAAATAAATAAAAAATTTTTTGTTAACTTACGTTAATAAATAACCTTTTTAAAAACCCTTTTTAAAAAATCGTCTGCCATCCAATAGTTTGTTTATTTTTACCAAATATTGTTTAAAAATGGTATTGAAAAAATTTTAAAATTTTAAAATTTTTTTTAAAAATTTAAATTTTTTCCAAAAACTTCGTGAATTATTTTTAAAATTTAAAGAAAATTTATTGTAAATGTTAAAATTTTCGAAAACGGAAAAAAAATTTTAAATTTTTTTTTGCATCAATTTTAAAAAACGAGAAAAATTCCTTGGAAAATTTTTTGCCCATTATCTAAATTTGCTTGGCAGCCCAAAAAAAGTTTTTTTTACACGTTTTTTTGAAAAATTTTTTTTTTCTTGACGGAGAAAATCGCCCAAATTTTTTTAATTTGGCAAAACTATTTTGTTTTAACAATTGGGCAAAAAAGGATTTAAAAAATTTTTTTTCAAAAAGTTAATGTTTATAGAAGTAACAGGGAATTTGGGGGATCATCTATTTTTGGCTATAAAATCACCCTTGGCAGTGTTGGCTCCCCCGGGGTGGTCAAAGGGAAATATTTTTTTTTTCCATGACTTTATTGTTTTCCCGGGGTTTAAGAACCAAACCCACCTTTTTTGCAAAACATCAGAATTTTTGGGGTGCCTTTTTTTTTTTTATTATTTTAAACCACTTCCAGCAAATACCGAGAAAAAATTGCATTGAAAATTCGGAAGCGAGGACCAACCTTTTTTGATTCCCAAGAATTTTCCCCGACTAATTTTTTTGGGATCAGATAAAATTTTGGGTGACCCCTTTTTGGGGGTTTTACGGGGTTTTTTCCCCCCAATGTTCGAAATTTTTTTGGATTTGCCCAACTGGTTTATAAATACTTCTCCGAATATCTAGCTTGTATGCCATTGGAAATAAATTATAACAATTTACCCCTTTTTGTATTTTTTTAAAAAAACCGAAAATTTTTTTTCCTAAAACCCGTCAGGGGGGAGTGGGAAAGGGGTTTTAAGTCTATATGTTTTTTCGTTTTTTTGCCTCTCTGCTTGAAAGAAATTTAAAATTTTCGCCAAGGAAATTTTTCCCCCCCCTACCCCGGGGGAATGGTTTTTTCAAAAAAATTTCCCGGGGTTGCCCAAAAAAAAAAGTTTTGGGAAGAGATACAATTATGGGGGTTTTTATTTTTTTTTTTTCCAAATTTACCGGGGGGAAAGGGGGGCCCCCAACCCCAAAAAAATCTTTGGAATAT
>JAHBCN010004478.1:57603-63540 GCA_019359885.1 Listronotus oregonensis
TATATATATATATATATATATATATATATATATATATATATAAATATATATATATATATATTTTATATATATATAATATTTTAAAATATATGTATATATATATATATATATATATATATATATATATATATATATATATATATATATATATATATATATATATTTAAAATATATATATATATATAATACCCATTTTAAAAATATATATATATAAAATTTTAAAATATATATATATATATAAAATATAATATATATTATTATTATATATATATATATTTAAAAATAATATAATTATATATTGTATATATATATATATATATATATTATATGTTTGAAAAAAAATCATTGCGCAGATCAACCCCCATCACTTAAAACCTGAAATTCGAAACGACCCGATTGTCATTTTGGTTTTCCCTAATTTTAATTTTGTTAGGTCGGTTGACCAAAAGTCCCCTTATTTGTCAAAATAAAATTTGAGGATGTTGTTTAAATTTAATTCGTGGCTTTGAAAATTTGGGCCCTTTGGAAAAAAAAACAAAAATTTTGAAATTTTTTTTTCCCAAAAAAATTTTTTTTATTTGAAAATTTTTACCATTTAAAAACAGGTTTTCCAGACCAATGTTTCGGCGCATTTGAAAATTTTAAAAATGGTGTTTTTCAAACTCGAGTTGCAAAAGGCATTTTTTTAAAATAACTGGAACAAATATTAAATTTTTATTTGGAGTTATTTTAATAATTACATTGAATTGTTTAAACAGTAAAAATTTATATTTAAAAAAAATTAAATTAATATTAAATGCCTACGCGAAAATTCGGGTTTCCGAAAAATACAATTTTTTAAAATTTTCTTGGAAAAAGGGTTTTAAAACAAAGGGAAAAAAAAATGGACCGAAACCTTAGTTTAGGTCTTAAAAACCTGTTTCTAAATGGTAAAAAAAAAAAAATTTCAAACAAAAATATTTTATTTGGGAAAAAAATGTCCAAATTTTTGTTTTATCAAAAATTTTAAAAATTTTTCAATAGCCATAGAACTTAATTCTGAACAACTTATCCTTATAAAACCTTATTTTAAAATAAAGGGACTTTCGATCAACCACCTAACAAATTCAAGATTACCAAAAACAAATGACAATCGGAAACGCATTGTTTCTAGGTTTTAAGTGAAAGTTGATTTTGCGAAATCGATTCTTTAAACGTCATAAAAATATATATATATATATATATATTTTTATTAATATATTTATATATATATAAAAAAAATATATATATATATATATATATATATATATATATATATATATTATTTTGGGATTATCCCTAAATTTTTAGTGGAAATTTTGATCCAGGTGGGGGTATAACCCTAAGCCTGCTCTGCCTTATTGATATTTATTATATATATATAATATATATATATTTATATATATATAATATATTATATAGATATATTATATATATATATATATATATATATATATATATATATATATATATATATATTATATATATAAAATTTTTATCATGTTAAAAATAATTATTTTCTTAAGTTTAAGAGGTTATAGAACAAAATGATGGTCGTAAAATTTAAAAATCTTACAAAATACATTTTTTTAACCTACAAATGCTTCCATTACTTCTTTAAGACCCCAGTTTTGTAATTTTTGTTTATTTGCCTTTTTTGCCAACACAATTATTAGGTGAAACTCAGAATAAATAATTACCTGTAAGAATTCATAAATTTAAACAAAAGAATTCAGCCCCTAACAACTATTTCAGTCAATTATTTTAGGTAAGGATACAAAGTTTTCGCAGGTTAGGAAACTTGTTAATTTCCCCAAAAGCGGGAGACGTCCAAAAATTGCAACTACCAACGAAAACATCGCCAAAGTTCACCAAATAGTGTTAGACGACTGCCGAATTAAAGTGAGAGAGGTAGCGGAGGTTCTGAACATGTTTGTCACATATTAAATGAACATTTAGGATAATAAAGCTTTCCCCAAATGGTACCGCGTTTCTCATTAGAAAAATGTTCAAATGAACATTTTCAACCGTTAGCGAGTTTAGGCCAATAAATTCGAGTTTTGGCTCCGAATAATTACTGTAGATGAAAGTTGCATACTGCAAGGGGAATAGGCAAAAACCGTTTTTTCGGCTGGAAAAGTGATGGCGACTGTCTTTTGGAACAGTCATGAAGTTATTTTAATTGAGTATTTTTAAAAATAAACAACCGTTACAGAAACAAATCCCATTATTTCTTTGACAACGAAGGCCCGAACTTGCGGACAAACGGCCACATTTGTAAAAAAGAAAATCCTGTTACCAAGACAAGCAAATCTCACACCTCAGTGGTTTCCTCGAAAATTCCAATTACCGGTTTGAATTTTTTGAAAATCCGTCCTTATCACCAGATATAGCCCATTTTCGTCAAATGAAGAGTACTATTTGAACGGGTTGATTGATTGATTGACTGATTGATAAACTAAATACACAAGTTAAGGTTTTGTCCGCCTCGACACTGCAGCCTACAGGGCTTTTTGTACTCTTTGTATTTGTTTCAGTTAAAAAGGTTTTTACACCTTAGACAGGTGTAGTAGCCCTTTTTTCTGTTCTTTTTTCTTTCCACCTCCTGGAGGTTAGTGTCCACCATGAGGTTTTGATTTGTTCTCCAGTATGTAAGTGGGGCACTCATATTGATGTGAGAGGCTGTCTCTTCCTCTTCGTCACATAGTCTGCAAATGGGTTCTTTCATAGATGCCCATAGTGTATATGTTTTCTTAGGGTGCAGTGTCCGGTTATTAATCCTGTCACTATTCTAATCTGATTCCATTTAGTTTTAGTAGTTCACTTGTCAATGCTTTCGATGGTGGTCAATTGTTTAGTGTGATTTTTTGGAAGTGGTTCCAGATGACTGAGGGTTTGAATCCCGGGTCATTAGCCAAGAACCGAGGCTTTTGGTATTCCAAAAACAGGTTCAGGACCCACAAACATTGCTGCGGAGCCTCGCCTGGCCAGGGAGTCTGCTTTGAACGGGTTACAGAGATGGAAACATCGCTGAGAGAAGTGTGTAGAGTTACAAGGAGACTATGTTAAAAAAATGTCTTGTATCTTTGTTAGGTCGGGAACTTTATAGACCACCCTCATACGTAAATAATTTTCTACGTAACGTTCTAATGAAGGTTCGTCCTAAGTTACGAATCCTGTAGGGCTTGTCGTTTTACAACAAAAAAAAATTTAGGTAAAAGACCATACCCATGAAAATAAAAGGAATTTAATTAATTTTTTTGATCAAACCCCATAAATAATGATGCCACCCAAACCCATTCAGGTATTTTTTTTTCTTTTCAACTGTTAGAGCTATTTGCCCAATTCTTTTCAATTTTAAAATTAAGCTATTAAAAAGCGATTTTTATGTCCTATGTGAGCAACATAAATATAAAAGCGCCATAAAAATCATATAAATCTATATATACGCGTGGCTGTTACCAATAAATCTTTTTCAAACAAAACGAAACGTTACTGTTTACACAGAGGATACGATTATATTTTTTTGACTTACGTATCGATTTTAAAATTTAATGATATATGTGATGTAGAAAAACACAGTTTAACTTCCTTACGATGATTTTTCTTTAGTCAGGCGCGAGGTCAGACATCCTTTCTTTTTTTTTTTTTTTTAGATAAAAGGGTCTCCAAAACTACGGCCCGAGGCCCCATCCGGCCCGCGGACAGATTTTGGCCCCGGCCCGCGGAGAGCTAGCATACTTGAAAACCCCTTTTTAGAGAAACAAATAATTTTTATGGCAAATTAAATTTAGTTTTAAACCGAAGTATTCTAATTTTATGTTGAATAATTATTAACAAGATTCAGAAGGAAGGGGCTAACCCAAATTAACTCATAACATTCTTGTAGGCTTATTGTTAGGTTTTTTAAAGTTGGAAAAAGAAAACAGAATTGTAATGAGAAAGAATGTATAATATGCAGAAAATTTAACTTCAGTATATAATAACTAACAAATTATTGAAATAATCCAACTAACATTTTATACATTTTAAATAATCACAAACTTATTACAAACATAATGACATATGAAAAATAATGAGATTTATGTAATTGAAATTTTCCACTGACAATAGTTTGTAGTTGTGTATAATTTTACTTGTACCAATTATTAAAAGATTTAAGATTCATCAAATTTGATTTGTAAAATTTTTTGGTATTCTTTTTTAGAAGGTTTTTCACACAAATAAGTAGTACCAAAACAGAAAACAGACCACGAGCAAATTTTGCAAATTATCAAATTGTGTCAGTGGAAGACTTTAAAAAAATTCAACAAAGATGAGTTTTGATATTTGTTTTAATTATATCACTGCATTGTAGATCAATCATTTCCATTTGAAGTTCCGGGGCTAGGGTTTCAATGTCAGTATCAAAAGGATTCTGAAAAATCTTAATTTGATTCGCAATGGCATCAAAGTCCGAGAAACGAGTATCAAAATTTATCTTCAAAGCCTCAAAGTTTCGATTGCAAAATCGATAGGAAAAATGAGTCTCAGTAGTGTGGCTGAATATTTCACATGTTTTAAAATGTGAAAACTTTACTTGTAGTTGTGATTGAAACAGTCTCATTTCCGGAATGATTTGAATAGTGTTAAATCAGGAAGATGTTTTTCCCCTTAACCAAAAATTCAGTTCGTTTAATCTTTTGTCAAATCAACATAGAATGCAACTTCCACAGCCATGGTTGTTTTGTAATTCAGTAAGAGGGCGTGCTTTTCATTCAAAAAAATTTCGATCACTGCTCGAAGTTCAAAAAAGCGCTGAAGGTTTCCACAACTAAGCCAGCTCGGCAGTATGATAAAGAAGCCGTTTCTCCAATCTCTTCAATAAATTGTCAATTGTCGGTGATTCAGCCCAAAAGATCTGATAAAATTAACAGTTGATATGACTAGTTTCAGAACTGAATATCCAAACATTTTCTGCACAAAGACTGTTGATGAATGATACAATGTAAGACTAATGGTTTTGAACCGCCGTCATTTTCCCAGGCCTTTGGGCACAAGAGGAACTCCTTTATTTTCCCACTCTGTTTTTGCCTCCATGGTTGTAATGCATTTCAAGTTTTTCCATCGAAGGTTTTTTTTGATTAATGGCCATTTCAACTCCTTTAAAAATATCTGACCAGAAATTGTGCCATGAATACTATACATATCAAAAAAGTTCTTCGTGCATTCATAGCTTTTATCTACCCTCGAATATAAATCAACACCTGAGCAGTATCTGAGACATCCGTTGACTCATCCAAGGCCAAAGAAAACCATTCAAAATGTTTATTTTTGTCGAACAGTTGAGAGGATATATTTTCAGCCATATTTTCTACCCTTCGGGGCCACAGTGTTTGCTGACATACTGACAGTTTTTAAATTTACCTTTCAGGGACATTTTTTTCGGCTCTGCAATTATGCATTCTTTGATCATTTCTCCATCGGTAAATGGTATTCCCTTTTAAATTTCCCCAAAAGCCACACAAAGCTGGCACGAGTTGCAGCCTCTTGTTCAGTTTTGAGTTTTTGTAAAAATGAAAAAATTGCCGCGATTTCAATCCGCGCTGCATAGCTTCGGAAATTTTCTGTCCTAAACTTCCTGTAAGAGAAATTTTGAAAAGTTTTGGGCCATAATGACGTTTAATGTTATATTCTTTGAGAATGGCTATGCTTTCATTGCAAATCAAACATAGCGCCTTGTTACTGGACTCAATTACGAAATACTGAATGTTCCACTAATCTTTGGAATTTTCTGATTCACATCAATTTTCCCTTTTCCAATTTCTAATTCACCACAAAAGCCAATTCAAATCAAAATACTGTTTTTAAAGATGTCTTAAACTTAAAAAAACGCACAAAACGTTTTAAGGGGTATGCAATATTTTATTTAACAACAGT
>JAHBCN010004479.1:0-63628 GCA_019359885.1 Listronotus oregonensis
ACCTCGTAGACACCGATTTACACACAAATCGCATTTAGCACATTTGAGACAAATTTTTAGGTGCTTTCGCTTACTTATTTTAATGAGTTTTTAGCAATATTTAAAACAAGGCTTTGGAAAGCTAATAAAATAATATAAATTCTAAAAGAATTTACTATGCGTATCACTGCGCCATACTCGATAACAACAACGTTTTTTAACCCCTTTTCTTATAGAACCTCGACAAAAACAATAATACGGCCTGTCTGTTTTTTGATCTCAGACGTGCCTTTGATGTTATTAATATAGATTTACTACTTAATAAATTAGTCTTTTAAAAAGGTATTACTTCGCATATGTTTAATCATGCCTGAACTACGAAGTCTTAGTCTGGGGAAACTGTTGTAGAGCAAAGGAAATTTTTATACAACAAAAAAGGACAATGACGTTTAAAAGACGAGCTTTTCCTTGTCGAGACTTATTTCCACGACTTGAAATTCTAACTTTTCCTTCTCTTTTTATAATTAATTGTTTAGTTTATGCACAGTCGAAATTAAAATTATATACCCAACCCCGTGAGTTAAGTGAGCAGTATCATTTAAGAAGAACCTGTTATCTGGATGTTCCTCGTCACAGTTTAGCAGCAGTAAGTAGAAGTCCTTTAATATTACCCATTAAACTTTTAATAAGCTGCCTATTCATATCAAAGAAATTAATAACTGTAAAAAGTTTAAATCTGTAATTAAAAAAATATTATTAGAGAAATCCTTTTACCTCATAGATGAGTTCCTAAACTACAGTTTTTAATTTTTGTTTTTAAATAATCATCTTAATATATTTGACCTGTTAATATGATAGAACTGTAATTTTATGTATCTTTTTTTTATTCCTGACAAACACACACAGTGTTTATTTATAGGTTTTAAATTATTTAATTGTCAACTGCATAAGTTTATGTTTGTTATATTTTTTGTTTATCTGAATGCATTTGTCTTTTTTGTATATTTTTGTATTTTTTTACATTTTTTAAAACATTTATGTATATTTTTAAATTGTGTTACATATTTGACAATATCCAATACTTTAATTTTAAAGTCAGATTGGAAATAAATGGTATTTATTTATTTATTTATTTAGATAACATTATATTTTTTAATTAAAATATTTGTATTAATATTTTATTATGTCGGCACAATAATTTAAAATTAACTGTTTATAAAACAATAATTATATTATTACTTATTTTATTGCTTATTTTTTCATAATCATAGGCACTGCTTATACATTTATAAATATAATGCCCGATAAACACGGTGAAAGTTGGGCCATGCTCACCAAAAATTTTCAACTATTACATAAATATAAAAATTATTAATTAACATTTGTAACATTAATAACAAAGAAAAAATTGCGTTTTTATAATTTAAACAAAAATTTTTTTAGTGCAAGTAATCCACATGTGTGGTGAGCTGGTGTAGTGGCAGCGTACCAGCCTCTCAGCCGGAAGACCCGTGTCTGATTCCGCATTGTCCATTGACTTTTCATAGATTCGCACATTATAGGCAAGAACCACTGTGTAGTATTTTTGCCTAGTAAACACTCACATTCTGGACTGTAAGCTGTCCGCATATTGTGAAGGGTACACCACAGATATGCGAAAGGGCGCCTACACTCTGCATAGGGTATGGCACCTTAAGAAGAAGGATCCACATGGTATTTATAAATTAGCAAAACGGTAATCTTGCTTATTTTTTTAATCTTGAAGGACCAAGGTTTAATGCCCAAATATAAACGTACCTAGGAAAGTCGAGGTAGTTTCTTAATATAAAACCTAAATATTTAATGATTAGAAGTGCTAATAAGTGCCTGGTGAGAAGTTCAGTGCTTCTCAGATGGACTACAAAGATATGCATTAGAGTGGCAGGTTATTTTGCTCTGTTGAAAGCTGCAAGGAAAGGAATTTCACTGTTTAATTTTCTAGACCGAAAACCATGGAAATACCTACCAAAGAGGAACAGGTATTCTGCAGCTGATCGGTAAGTGTCAAGGTAATCTTGATAATGGTGGCTGACTTGCCACCGAAAGGTAGGTAGATAAGTGTTTGAAATTGTTTAGATTTTTTTCTTAGCTGAGCACACTCAGCCAGCACATCCTGGGACCTGGACTAAAGCGGTCCTTTTATATAAAAGCTTGCGAAAAACCCAAAAAAACTTATTAAAGAATAAATGTTTTTCATATCAATCTATTTTTGTTTTTTTATCATGTTTAGTTTAAAGATACTAAAATGAGACTATAATCAAGCTACTTATACATTAATTTACTATGTCACTAGTCAAAAGAGGCACTACATCAAGGGAAATCTTTAGCTAAATACTTCGCGTCAGATATCGTTAATTTTCACATAAAATATTAACACAACTAATGGCCTGACATTGTTTATACTTACTCTCCGAGCAAAGGAACTTAATCATCGCTGTTGCTTTCTTAAACTGAGAGATAGGCTTTGTTTTATTATATGCTAATAAATATCATTAAAAGCTTCATCATTATATAAAGATAACTCCAAGCTATTGTGACGATAAAATTATTTTTTTCATAACATGCAAAGAAAAAATGGTTTGTCTTATAAAAAGTTTTACTAATACTTAACCTATAAATCAAGAGTAAAAAAGACCAGTTTGGTTATTTCATAGCTGCATCTACAGAATTTATAATTACGATTATTTTCTTTTTGTGTCGCGAAAGATAATCTATGGTCAAGGATAAATTTCATTCTGGAACCTTATTATTTACTTCTTAGCAATGTTTCAACAAACTAAAAGGGCAGTAAATATTTTAAATACATAATAATTTACAACCCTTTATGTAATATTTACATTACTAACCCTAATAAATGATTGAAAGTGTGACATTACTTACGTCTACTTCCCTCTTCCATTTTCCTTACCCATTTTTCCCAGTCGTGTTCTTCTCTCATTTTTCTTACTCATTCAGTAAAGTAAACTATTTATGTAATACCTTTATTAAACTAAATTCTTTTATAGAATCGACAAGACAATTAACAACAAGAATTAAATAATTTCTAACATATTATTTGTCAAAATGTATGATCAAATTTGACTTACAGAAGGATTCAATCGAAATATTTAAGAGGCCAACTTAATGATTTAAAGTATCACTGCTAGAGAATGGTATTTCTTGTCCACTATCAGTATCCCGTAGTGTTAACAGGAGGAAGAAGGCTTAAATTTCTACAGAAGGACGAAATCAAAGTTGTTGAAGATATCATATTTTCGGTTTTATTTTGGTTAGCTACAGTTGCATCCACATAACTTTCAGCAACTGTTGTGGGAAAATACTCGCGACTTGTCGTAAAAGTTGTTAATGGTAGCTTAGTGGCCGACATCCGAGAACTACATTTCCCACTTCGGAGTTGGTAGTTATTTCAATTTAAACAAAACTTTTATATTTGATGACAAAGGCACTCTAGAAGATAGGTTGGTCTTCTTTCTTGATGTTTTAGTATGCAAGGACTACTAGGTTATTAGATCTTACCAATTACGTCTACAACTATATTGTTTCTCGTCGTCTCTGTACTTGGGATTCTCTCTGTTGTTCTTTGCTGCCACCTGGTACGATTTCACTAGCGCACAAAGGTAACCCTCCCTTTTTCTAATGTGTTCTCCCAAAGCAATAAAAGAAGAATTTCTCAAAACAATTAAATCTATTTACAAATATAAATAAAGCAACTATTTACAATGATAAACTAAAAAAATTAGAACTAACAATGAGAACTAGATTTTAGTGTGAAATGAACTGCCGTGGTTTTATTTATTAAGTGTAAGTTAAAACCAATTTAGAAAAGATAAGGTCCCCTGGTAAATTTAGGAAATACAAGCTTTAAGAAAACAAAAATATTTAAAATCACTTACTGCTGTTTATACTTTACAAAAAACAAAGGAATATAAACCCTTTCCCTTAAGAAGGATACCCTTAGTGAAATTCCCTTAAATATTCAATCTACTTGTCTTTTAAAAGAATTTAATTTATAAGAAAAATGTTTAAGATCAAACCCTCTGAACAGAGAACTCACGAGTAAAACACAACACGTTATAACGAGATTCAGACTGTAATTAACTCAAATAATAATTTTAAAACTCCATGACACCTATCCGCCCTTCCCTGATAAACCCACACTTGATTTCGCGTGGTCCCTGGCTTAGGCCCTTTTCCACCAATTAAACAGGAATATTAACCCTGTAATCCCGCCCTATTAGCGTGGTTCCTATTTTACGCCTTATTGCATACTTTGGCCTCTTAGAACTAGAGGGCGCGAGTGGTTCTAAATCGGGGTTCATTTAGTTTTTAAATTCTAATTTACGGCTTTAATGTTCAAGTCTTTTACCTTTTATACAAAATACTTAATAGTAATCTATTCTACTAATTCCTATACTAAGAAGGTCCGTCTATGATTAGAAAAAAAAAACCTATATGAAATTTATCGTAAATTTTGGATTTTTCTCTTTCTTGTCGTTTTACATAGGTAAAAAAATCATAAGACGAAACTACTTTACAAATCAAATTAATACTCTACAAAAACAGAGTCTTCATATATATTCTTTTGTTTTTCATAATGGTAAAATCGGTTTAACAAAAATAATGAGCCAGGCGGGGTGATGGTCAATTTGCCGACATCTGTGTATGTGCCTTCTTTTCCCGAACCATAAACAACGTTGAGGGTGAATTTCTATATCTCGCACAATATTTGGTTACTGTTTATGATGTTTACTTAATTCCAAGATGCTATGAATTAAGGTTTTGGGTTCTTAAAATATTTACAACCGCTATATTTATGAGATAAGTGCTGGGAACGTAACAAAATATTTTTCAGATTATTGTTTATCTTAGAAGCCCTTATCCCCTATTAATTATATTTCCACATGGTGCTAAAAGGTTTTTTTTGTGTAACGGAATAGTCTTTTGAAAATACAGGGTGGTCAAGATATATTCCCCCTTTCACTGTACTGAACCCCCACCCCTAAAAGCTTTAACTGTAAAATATCGCTGCTAAGAGTATAACCTGTGTACGTTTTTGCCTCGGGGAATTTATAAAAAGTAAGCAATTTTATAAGGAAATTTAGACATAGAATGGTACTCAAAAGGTTAATTCTAAGCTTTTCCCGATCGATATTAAATCAAAAATTTCTCATTATAAATATCTTTTTGTCCCTGGATAAGTTCTTTCCCAATTTTTATCCAATTTATGTTAATTTTCATGAATAATCCACTTTTATAAGTTTTGGTATACGGATGTCAATGGAAATTATCTTTTCTAAAATATGAATGTGTGTAGTTTTCATTTCTATTAATTCGTCAGTGTGACATGCTCCAGATAAACCTATCACAAGCGCAACCTTAAATAATAAAAAAAATAACCAAAAACAAGAAAAAATTGAAAAGAAAGTCTAACTTGATAGAAAGAAAGTCTTGGGGTGCTTTGGTTAGAAAATCCTTCATATTTTGTCTGCTATAGATAACAGATTTTTCTGGCCCAAAAGCTATATTCTGGCGTTTCAAAAATGCAAAGAGCTTGTTATGTTTTGATGTATCAATCCTTTTTTTTTTTTTAAATCTAGCATGGCCATGCTGTAGATAGCCCATAGAGTGGAAGGTCTTTTTTGTTTTGCCATGTCCCTTAAATACCATCCGACTTACCCGTTTCCAAAACTAAAAACTTAAAATATTATTTTATGGTCAAATACGTTCTGGCATCCTCCGGTTACCATCATCCTTAAAATTAAAAAAAAAATTAATTTACAATGAGTAGATACAGGGTGGCCGTCCATATTTTGACCCATTTTGATCGCGAATAACTTTGAACAAATAAAGATATCAAGATGCGGTTTTCGCAAATATACTAATATTTCTTTAAAGTTTATTCTCGTGTCTTTACCATTTTTATGTGACATTCCATTAGCTCAAAAACAAAATGGCCGATTTTCGATATAGGACAACTTTGTTATTTTAAATGGAACACCTGTTAGGTTTCAATATATTTAAAATTTAATCTTTCCCCTTTAAAAAATGTAACACAAGCTATGGTTATCTTAAAAATAACGCATTTATTGACCTCCAAAGAATTTACTGTATGTCGAATAGGAATATTATTTAAAGGATTTTTTGAAAGTCCCTGTGGAACAAAGTTATCTCGTTTCCATAACAGCAACAAGCCTCATTGTCAGCCATTGTTGGTCATTTTTGACAAGTTATTTTAATTAGGAAGCGCAAAATGTTCTCGTTAAGCGAAAAAGGAAAATGTGTTATTATGTTTGCCGAAACCAAATCAGTAAAGAAACCAGCGAAGAATTAGAAACATGTTTAATAAAGCTCCACCTACAAAAATTCAATTAAAATCTGGTACAGAAAATTCTGAGTACAGGATCTTTAGCCCGTAAAAGGAATTAGTAAACAATAAGAATTTGCTAAATAAAACGTTACAAATTCTGGAGATAACTCAGGAAGATCCAACATTGTCAACAAGAAAATCTCAAGTTCAGTCCATATTCCTAAAACTACAGTACAAGAAATCATGAAAAAAAAGAACTTAAATTAAAGCCATACAAAATTGAAATGTTACAAGAAATAAAAGAAACTGATTTTCCACAAAGGGTGGAATTTTGCCAGAGAATTCAAAATTTAGTAAGGAACAATATACATTTTTTGATAGACTAATAATGTCAGACGAAGCCACATTTCACCTCAATGGAAAAGTAAATAAGCATAACTGCAGGTTTTGGGCAACAGAAAATCCTCGACAATATAACGAACACGTTAAGATTCGCCAAGAGTCACAGTCTGGTGTGGTATGTCAAAGCAAAAATTTATGGGCCATTTTTTTTTTCATGAACCAACTGTAACCTCTTGGACTTACGTTAATTTGGAAATATTTTTTTATCCCCAATTGCAAGAAGAAAATCTATTGAATTTCGTCTATTTTCAACAAGATGTGGCTACACCACATTATGCTAACATTACCAAGGATTCACTGACCAACGTTTTTGGAAACCGTGGATTGGAAGAGGAGGCCCTATTTCCTGGCCATCGTTCACCAGATTTGACTGTTCCAAATTTTTCTGTGGGGATATGTGAAAGAGAGGTGTTATAGTCCACTTCCCCAAAATTTAGAGCAATTAAAAATTAATATCCGAAACATAATAGAAAATATTCCTGAAGAATTTTAGTCAATAGTTTTAATAAGTTTTTTTCGAATTTAAGTAAGTGGTCGAAGTCGGCGGAAGGCATTTTCAACATTTACAGTAGTTTTTTAAAAAGTAATGTAACCTTATTGTAACTATTATTTTGTGAATAACCTAAACCTTTGGCGATCCTTTTTTTGTAACATATGAAGCAAATTTTAATTGTTAAATAATATTGTTGGTCGACATGCAGTCAATTTTTCGAAGGTCAATAAATACGGTTGTTTTTTGAGATAACCATAGCTTGTGTTACATTTAAAGGGAAAGATTAAATTTTGAAAATATAGAAACATATACAGGGTGTTCCATTTAAAATAACATAGTTGTCCTATAATGGAAAATCGGCCATTGACAATTTATAACCTGCTCCTACAGGGCTAAAATTTTAAGGGAATATCCTTTTAATAGTAGGAAAAGCATATTTAAACTGCCACACTATTCTCATCGTTGCAAGGGTCTTCCAGACCAATATATAATAGTCAGGGCGCTCGACGAGAGTGCAAGTGCAACAGACTCATATGAGCTTTCATGTGGGAAAAAAGGATATACCTCTTGTGTATTGGATATTTTAACGAAAAAAGTGGCAATAAAGCTCATACGAGTCCGTTGCGCCCGCACTCTCGTCGAGCGCCCTGACTTTATAAACTGGTCTGAAAGACCCTTGCAATCATCAGAGTAGTCTGGCAGTTTAAATATACTTTTCTAACTATTGAAAGAATATGCCCTTAAAATTTAAGCCTTGTGGAAGCAGGTAATAAATTGCCATCCCGACGACAACTTTACTATCGTCTGGCACATACTTGTATCCATTAAAATAGGTTGTTAATTTTTTTTTCAACTTACACATATGTAAATTATATCATATAAAAGTTTTTGGCTTTGTGGAAGCAGGTTATTTTTTTGACATTTTCAAAATTTTTAGGGATGTTGAAGTAACCGGAGGATACCTGCCAAAACGCTATTTTCATAATTGACCGATAGTAAAATATTTTTTTTTAAATTTTTAGCTTTGTGGGAAATGGGTTAGTCGGATGGTTCACTGGCTCTTAGACTAATGGCCCTATCACCAGTATACCGGGTTTTCAAATTGACTTCACCATTGGGATCTCAAAAATATAGGAGATACGAAGATGGTTAAATTGGGGCAAAGTTGGGCATTTTGTGACCAACAATATACTGTTTAGAAAGTTTGAAATTCCGAGTAATTCCGGAGTATCCGAAAAAAACGAAATTTTGGAAAATCGTTTTATTTTTTTCCTGGGTTTTTTTCAACGAATTCCAAAATAAATAATACATTTGTATTGTCACTTTTTCCGCTCTATCGAATGGTGTTCATAGTTTGCAACTCGACGTTTCGTTTTTCCGTAACCATCATCAACTTTTTTCTTATGGACGCCATATGGGAATTCCACAAATTTGAATGGCTCTTTTATCAATTTTCAACGATGTATCATAAGTTCTTGTTGCCCGAACGAAAAATCTAGAATATTTTTATAACGTAGTTGGTTTGATTTCTCAAATCGGTGACGTGTAAATGACATTCTGTGTTTACTGTCAGTTGTGGTGTCATTAAAAATGGAATTCACCAATGAGAAAACGAGATATGGTAAAACTTTATTACAAAGATAGGAACAGTGTGAAACATCGAAGTGTATATTAACTCGTATCCTGAGACGACAACCCTCATCGAACTTATTCAAATTGGTGGATAGAAACCTCGCTAGATGGTTGTTTGAAAAGCCCAGACAAAAATATGGGGACAGAATGGATGAGGAAAGTAAAGAAAACATCGTAAATGAGGTATAATTAATGTTAACATTCGTTTTAGGACGCAAAGTACCTAATCGATATCTATTCGAAAATGTGAGAACGGCAATTTTCAAATACATACCGGGCATGCGTCGACTTTATGACTTAGTTCGAATTTAGGAATTAGTTACTTTGGATCAACTGTAAAAAAATATTAAACCGTTTATGAAAAACTAAATACATATTTTGTAGATAAATATGAATCCAGGTAAATCCACACGCCAGATACACACTGATTTGATGTTTCTTTGCACGTCTGTTTGGAGAGAGATCAGGAAAAGTGGTTTAAATCTTAAAATCCAATATCCAAAAACTGCGCCCTGGTGATTCTGAAAGGCGATTACAATTTTGTGATTGGTATAAAGGCGACCCGATTTTCCAGCTTTTCTAGAAAATGTTATTTGGACAGATGAGAGCACTTTCACCAATTGTGGAATATTTTGCAATCAATTTGGAGTAAAAATTTGGAGTTTCGAGTTAAGACCCCAAGTGGATCGCAAGTCTGGGCAGGATTTATATAAATAGAATTTGGGACCTCATTTTCAACGGAAATTTGAACGCTAAAATGATTCCAGTTCTTGAGTCAACTTTGAAGACTATTTGGACGATTTACCATTATAAACTACAACAGTATTTGGTTCCAACACGATGGTGCTCCACCTCCAACCAAAAAGATCTGATTATCTTTCCGAAAGGTTTGGTGACAGGTGGTTGGGAATAAGGGGGAAGATGGCCAGCTAGGCCCGATCTCAAGGTTCTCATTTTTATGGGGACGTTGAAAACCGAATTTATGGGCAAGGCGAATACAAAATTCAAGAACTTCAACTCAACATCGTTAGGAGTTTGGAAGATTAAGAAGGAGAGAAATAAATCGCGCAGTTAACATACAGAGAAGAGGGATTTGTTTAGAAAATGACGGCAGCATTTTTGCACATTTGTTATAATTTTTTAGTTCTAGTTTACTATACTATTAACATCAAGTAATTTTTTAAATTTTACATAAAAAAACAAGAAAAAGTAAAAAAACAGCTGATAAAAATTTCAGTGTGAGTTTAGTTAGTTTAACCCTGTTTAAAACAAACCAATCTCCATGTTTAACAAAAAGCATTTAGAAACGCGGTCAAAATACATATTCATACTAAGCCGTGTTATCTTTAAAGTAGTGTTTCTTTATAAAGCATAAAATTCGTTACTCCAGTACGCTATCTTAGAAAATGAATGCCTAAACCAGACTCCTGGAAACTATAAACCTTTAAAATGGGAATAAAATGTTAAAAGGGCGAATTTGCATTACATAAGTAATCAAACGGATGCTTTGCATTAAATAAGTGGCTGAGTGGAACGGCTTTTTGGTTTCTCTCAGACAGGCTAATTACGACGGATATTTTTTAACGACGGCATTTTCGCGGGTAAGTAAAAGGGTTAAAAGGGTGTAAAATTTTACTAACACAGTATACTAAAAGCTTTGTGGTGGATTTTTTTGTTACTTGTTTGAAAATAAATATGTTGTTTATTGTAAAGGACGTTATAATAAGTAATTTTAAAATAGGTCTCTCTATTAAGGGTTTAAACAGGTTTTTGAAACCGGTTGTTAAAGTAAAACCGCAATTGATTTTCCTAATATTTTTTACTTTTTCGTAATTTGACAATATATGATTTTTTTGTTATGTTGCATTAGTACGATATCCGAATCAATTGCCAGGTAGGACCAGGATATTGTAATTTGTACCCATCAGCTTACCAAATAAATTTTACACTAAAATAAAAACAATTTTATTGCAAACCTGGTGGTATTGGGTTGCCTGTAAAAAATCGGTTTAAAATCAAGATCGCCAGGCTTTAAGGTTTTCTTTTCTTTTAAATTATAAACATTTTTAGCAGCTTTATTTATAAATTTGAAAAGAAATAAAATACGGTGGAAGGTATACATGCTAATGTAAATTATTAAATTGACATAATACAGGGTGTACCAAAAAATTGTAATACTTTCTTTTATTTTAAACTTCAAATATTTCCAAAAGCCTTATTTAGGAAATTAAGGAAAAAAATAGTGACATATTATCATTGTCATGTAGAAAAAAACTTTATAAATTGACATTAGACAAGAAGTATTAAAAACGTTTCCATATTTTTAAAGAGAGGGGATAAAGGCTAAAAAAATATATTTTTAAAATTTTTCTTAAAGTTAAACATCTCAAGAATATACTCCCATACTGAAAAGTCTATCAAAGCAAAACTCCCGAAATTATTAACTAATTAGTCTCCACTCTTTTAAAAGCCCTTATCGACGATTGTCGCATCAGGGACAAGATACAAGCTCAGCAGCTGAGTAAAAAAGCCAGAATAAGGCAAAGACTTGAAAAAAAGTTGAAACAAAATTCTGCAGGAAGTCTACTCAGGCTGAAATCATATTCAAAAATTGAAAAAATGCTTTTTTTAGAAAATTTTGAACGTTTTCGTTTTGAGTTTATGGCATTTAAAAAGTACAATACCGATTAATTTTAAACTTGGTACACATTTTCCCCATAGAGAGGTATACCCCCCGTTTCATTTTTGATTGTTTTTAACTCTAAGAGTTTTACCCCAAAGGAAAGTTTGTGTAAAATTAAAAAACAAAAAAAGGGAAGTTTTAAAAAGGTTTTAATAATACTTTGACTAAATTTAAGGTTTTTATTTCCCTAATTTTCAGCTGATGTGGTGTTGAAAATCGCATTTTAAAGGCCTCAAACTCCCACTGTTTTTATTAAATTTTTTTGGGAATGTTGTCAAAACCGTACTAAATTGTACAGAAGGTTAAAAATTTGTCAAGCCAAAAAAAAAATAAAAGTCTTCCGATTAACCTTTACCCCTTCCCTTAATTAATCGCCTGAGGTTACTTTAAATTCGGATAAGTTACCTAATATATTTAATTAAAAATGGTTTCTAATACGGATGTTAAACTATTAAGTTCCTAAATTACAAAAAATGTTGACACCTTGGGTTAAACCATAGACTGATGTTATATTGTATAAGCTGCCCTGTGTATGTTAAATTGAATGATTCATAAATGTGGCGTACTGTCTAAAAGTTTCTGTAGATTCAGCTTGGTTTAACCGTCTGGCTTAAAGTGTCTTTAGTTTATCATAATTCGACATCATATGATACACATCTATAAAATACGGTAATGTTTGTTTTTACCAATATATGTTCGAATTTATACAAATTATTTTTAATACTTGAATAAAAAATAACCTTTGGGTTAAAAGAGATGTAGGCATGCGTTAACGAAATAAATATAATATATTTAAAATAAAAACAAAAAAAAAACAAATTATATTAAATGTGGTGCAAATATTGGTAGAAAATAAAAACATAATAAAACAAAACACCAATCAGATTTAACCACAGTTTAATTTGTACATGTTTTGTAATAAGTATAAACTTCTGCAGTTTACAGTTAATCAACACCATCTAAACGTGTCGTTAGTTCTGGTTAGTAGTTATTTAAAATTAGAGGCATTTCAAGTATTTGCAGAAGAAAAAAAGTTGATTGAAAAAATTCATAAGACGATAACCGATAAATTTTGCGAAATTTAAGATTTTACTTGTTTTTAAGTTAAGTTAGCTTAACTTGGACCCCCAAAAAATATTTTTCTTAGCAAATTCCAAATTATTTTTTTAACCGATGTGTCTCTCTTAAGCATCTGGTTTATATTTGATGTGGGTCCCTTGTCTTGCTTTTCAGATAAACAATTTTGAAAATCCTAGAGCTGTTACTGAGTAGTAACCAGTTAGTTTCACTTACTGCTATCCAAAACTAGCAGAATCAGTGCTAATAATTAGTTTTGGTTAGGAGTAACCAGAACTATTAAAAAAAGCGGTACTAATCGGCCAACGTAAATAAAAATACACCTAATGCAACTGTGTTTTATGTATTATAATAAACTAATAGGTTAAGGAAACAGAAAATAAATATTTAATTTTTAAAGTAGCTTTTGCCCCTCACATTGGGAAAATTTCTCGCAACAAATGCGTGGTTTCCTAACGCAGGAATGAATTTCGACCCTTTTATAGGCAAATGGTTGAAACATTGTGTTTCGTTATTTGACATACATTTTTCTAAGGTTGCGTCGTGTCATAAGAGACAATGCCAATACGCAGCCCGGCACCCTAGTACTTAAGCTCCAAACAAACCTTCGTGGTCTGTCAGAACGACTAACAAAAGTGTTAAAAGAACTTTTCTTAATTATTTCTTATTTTTAGAAGTAGAGTAAAATTAAAAAATATATTTACTGGATTCCTTAAACACATAAAGGTATTTAAAACTTTAATGTTATGTTTGTTTTTAACTATAACACTACGAAACAAACCTAAGGGGCATTTTGTGATTTGGAAATAATTCTGGATAAAGCAAACTTAGCAGTTTTCGATAAACGCCCTTAACTTTGGCTTCGGTACACAGTTTCGAGGCCATTTTCATGCTTATGACCCATCGTGCTCGCTCGCTTATGCATTCAATGCAAATTCAATGTACATATAATATTTAATATCTTCTATCATAAAGTTCATTTAATAACTTTATAAGTCCTTTACGTGTAGGACAGGATCGTACTAAAATATTTAATAGTTATTTTTATTTTTATGAGGAGCTGGGATTTATACCGAGTCATTGCCAGCAAATAAATTTAAAGTTACATTGGAAAAATTGTTAACCAATGTGCATTACAAATTTAGAAAAGTAAACTGGGGCTTAAATAATGTCGCAATAGGTATAATAAAAAAATAAAGTGTTTATCGAAGAAAAAAGAAACCAATTGTAACCAGTATGACCCTTTAAATAGTAAATATTGACTACGCGCTGATCATTTATTGATAAATTTTACAGAATGACTGTAATTTATGGAATATGTAACATAAAAAAAATTAAAACAAACAGCATTAACTTGGTTTTTTCGGGTCAGATTTTAACAATATGTAAAAAAAAGATATCAAAAAATCTAGTATAAAATAGACATACTGAGAGTCAGGGATTGACAGTTGGAGGGGAAGAGAGATCGGTAATCGTCTTCCCTAAGTCGGCTTATTAATTGGTATAATCTCTTTTAAGCAGGCACTCAAAGAAGCAATACAAAGTATTACTCTCTTGCATCTTTAGTAATCTAGATTAACCTCACAATTTCCAATGTGCGTGTAAAAGTTGGTTGTGTCTCTTCTTCTTCTTCTTTTTCTCCTGGAAGCCGTCTTGATTTGCTAGCGAAGGCAGCGCAGCCTCTCGAGCTTTTTGTGCCTAATTTCTCATTACCTTTTATACCAATCCTTCCATTAGTCTTGTTTTTTCTACAAGTCTGTATAACCCCCAGTCCGGTTGGTTAATATATTCCTGTGGGCTTATTTTCGATTGCCCAATAATGCCTATTTTTTTGTGATTCAACGCTTCACATTAGCACAGGGTATGGTAGGCTGTTTCTTTCTCCTCGTCGCACATTCTGCAACCTGGGTCCCCATTGTATGAGCCTATCTTGTGTAGGTGTCCTCTTAGGTTATCGTGCTCTGTTAGCAGCCCTACTGTTATGCAAAGTTTGTTGTGTATCACTCTCTTGCATCTCTTTGCAGTAATATGAACAAACTCTCACTTTCCAATTTGGTTTTTCTTTTATTCATAGACTTTTTAATTTGCTCTCCCTTTATCTCTAGAGTAGACTGTAAAATTTGTTTCTTGTAAAGGTATTTCCTTTTCTTTTGAATCTTTAATTTTTTTGTTCTTAACGTTCACTTAAAACCACATTTTTTTTAAAACATACTTACTTAAGTGGCCTGTATCAGGATCAAAAACAAATACAAAAAAGACGTCATATCGGTCTAACATTTTAGTTGAAATCCGGAACAATAAAAGAATATAATAAAAATGACTCACGCCGTCCATTTTGTTTACATTTATATAAAAATTTACTTTTTTTGTCTACATTTAGTGCAGTGATCATATATTTTCATTGATCGTCTAATGTCAGCATGGACCTCTTTGGGATTTTCAGAATGTTTTATCTAAAGAGTAGGAAGTTTACCCAAAAAGTGAGTAAGAAATTTAAGAAAAAAGATATTTTGCGGGACAGGGAAAAATCCGATTTTCAAAAGCAAATTTTCCATACAGTGTGTCCCAGAATAGGTGGTCCTTAAGGACAAACGGACAAAAAAATACAAATTTTAAAACGGTGTTTTGGGATTAGGGTCTGCATGGTCTGAAACTTAAATACACAAAGTTTTACTCAGATCAGTGTTATACAGGGCAAATTATAACTAAATTGTTAGAAATCGCTACCAGTAAAGTGACCCTAATTTGAGAGATAGAGAAAATTGTATTAAGAAAAAGTTGTTTAGAATTAAAAATTAGGCTAGAATGTTAATAAATTAAGTGTACGGCTTTTAATGTCAAATATCCGCATTCACATTTAGCAAAGACAACAGCCAGAAGAATTATTACAAACTTTTTAAGAACTGTAAGTGTACTTAACACAAAGAAAAAAAGAAAAACATATGAAGATAATAAAACACTTAAAATTAATTTCTAAGCAAACAATACATACAATAAGTACATTAAATTATTAATTATTTCCTCCGTTTTCAACGCATCTTTCAATCATATTTCAGTTACAGAAAATTCAATCTTCTGAATTTCCTGTAACTATTTTGAATATGGGCTATTGTTATTGTCCGGGCAGCGTGCGTTATTCTTTCTTTTAAGACATCCTGATTATTGGGAAGTTGCTCGGCATAAATCAGGTTCTTAAGATGAACCCATAAAAAGAAATCTAGGATTGAGAGGTCTGGTGACCTAGCGGGCCAATGAATAATTCTAAACCTGCCATTCCATCTGTTACCAAAAGTTTTGTTTATCCATTCAGTAACAATCTGCGTCGAATGCGCTGGACAACCATCTTGCTGAAAGTTAACTAACGTCCTTTGATCAAGGGAAAGATTTTTGAGGAAATTATTAGGGAACCATTCTAGCAGATTCAAATATTTATTTTGATTTAGCTATCCATCAATAAAATATGGTTCATTAATGTCATGTTGCCACGAAATAAATACATTTACATTTTTGAAGTACTGCCGATGGAACTGGATACCAAAACCAGGATTTTTTAAAACCCAATGCCTACAATTTTAAGTGGAAACAACCCCATTTGTAGTAAAAGTAGATTCGTCAGAAAAATAATGTCTTTGTAAAATTGATAATTTTGTAATATTTTCTCCCCTAACAGCAAACAAAAATTAAGACGGTAGGCTTCGTCTCCTTCCTCCAACGTATGACGTATTTTAGGTTTAAAAGCTTTAATCTTCTTAGCTTAGATTCTTTGCAGTTCGGATTTGCTTATAGTCGTGTCCCGTTGTCTGTTTCTAAGAGAAAGTCTTGGATTAACTTCAACTGAGTTCAGAGCTCTTACTGTAGGTGCATCATTATCATCATACGTTTTTTTTTCTCTTTGTGCTAAGTACACTTTCAGTTCTAAAAAATTTTGTAATAATTCTTCTGGCTGTTTTCTTTGCTAAATGTGTATGCGAATATTTGACATTAAAAAGCCGTACTACTTGATTTATTGCGTCTTCTCCTACTCCATAACATTGGACGACATAAATCTTCTGTTCTAATGCTAAGGTAATGACTCGTTTTTGTAACAAACTTAGCTGAATTTCGCGAAACAATGCATACATCAAAAAATGCCATGTCAATGTCATACGACTCCTGTATAGGTCTTTAAGGTAGAAATTAATAATTACTTAAAAAAATGATACAATTATTCTTCGAAAATATTAAATTTAAAATTAAAATACCATAAATTGAGATTCCAGCCTAACTTTTAATTTTAAACAACTTTTTCTTAGTACAATTTCCTCTATCTCTTAAATAAGGGTCACTTTACTGGTAGCGATTTCTAACAATTTAATTATAATTTGCCCTACACCGATCTGAGTGAAACTGTGTATTTAAGTGTCAGACCATGCAGACCATATTCCAAAACACCATAATTCGTAAATTTTTTGTTCCTTTGTCCTTACGGACCTCCTATCCGGAAACACACTGTATGTATTTTTTTGTGAATTTAACCATAATTTATTGTCATTTTCAAATTTTGCAAATATATCCGCATTTTTCCTAAAATTAAAGGCATCTGAAATATCTGCATGGGAAAATTGAGTAAAATGATTTTAACTGGCTAGGGTTTTTAGAAAAATATATATAAGTTCGCGAAATTTGGAATTCGACGATAAAATTTGATCCAATTCACAAAAAAAATTCAAATAGAAGATTTGGTGTTTTTCTTGAAGTCAATAGCATCTGATCCTAAAATCTATAAACCAAAATCCTTTTAGCAACTTAACAAAAATTTGTAAATATTAATTTTTTTATTTCCTTTGTCCCTATACAAAGTAACAAAAGCAATTTTTAAAAATTAACAAAAAATTTAATCTGATTTATAGCAAACAAAACAAAAAATAATTTCAGACAAAATTGTCTATTTGTTGTCTAGCCATCCGAAACGATATATCATTATTTATCTTTTCGCTTGAACGAACAAAACTGACCAAATAATTTAACAAATCGTTTTTGTATCTCTCTAATTTGTACATGATTTAAATTTGGTTGACCTCTGTATTTTTACGCCACATAAAACATTATATTTTATTAGTATTTTATTTTATTGTATTCTATAATGTGTATAAATTTATGGGCTATAATATAACCACAGACATTCAACGACCGTTTAACGTTAATAGAAAATTAAATTAAATATATTGATGCGCATTTTGTAGTAAGAGTCTAAAATAAAATTATTAAATCATGCAAAAAAATTCTAGTATCCAGCTCGGTTTAGCACGTAAATATTAAACATTTTTGACATGGTAATGTTCCTTAAAAACATAGAAATAAATATTTTTTTAAAAATGGTAGGAGATAGGTGTAGAGGGTGATTCATGAGGAAATTTCAATACTTCGGGTACGTAGTCAGGATCCAAAAATAAACATAAAAGTCTATACAAATATGGGTCCGCAAGACCTTCGTTTCCGAAATACAGGGTGTTAAAGTTTTTATATAATTTTTTAATTTTTTAAATTAAATCTATAATAATGTAAATATTGGAGTAAATATTGGTATCAGGGGTTTTTTGGTATGACGGATTCGAACCTAATCTTAGTACGGCTCTTACTTGTAGGGGGTGCACCTACACGTCTTTTTACTATTTTAATCAATCACAACTTTTTGGTACGGCGCTATATTACATTTTTAAGTAAATTTAATAATTGTTTTGTTATTTTTGCGTCAAAAAGGTATACTTGTTAAAAGTTGATATGAGCAACCGTTTTCGAGATATTTGGATTTAAAAAAATTACGACGCATCTGGTTTTGTTGTAGCTAAATTAAAAAAAAACAAATGTATAATTAAACAATATGTATTTTAATTTTCAACAAAATTATTGTTCTTTAATTATGTTCAGCAAAATTAAAAATAAGATAAAATAAAATAAAAACTTTAACACCCAGTATTTTGGAAACGAAGGCCTTGCGGACCCACATTTGTATAGACTTTTATGTTTATTTTTAGACCCTGACTACGTACCTGAAGTATTGAAATTTTCTCATGATCACCATGTATATAAATGTTAACAAAAACTACTTAGAATTTTGTGTTCCAATATGCAATAAAATACTAACCATAATATTTTTAAAATGTGGATTATCACCTGTTAGGGCAGTGTGCCAAATTTCAAAAATATATTATATATATATATATATATATATATATATATATATATATATATATATATATATATATATATATATATATATATATATATATATATATATATATATATATATATATATATATATATATATATATATATTAATATCGGTGTTTCAAATTCGACTCTCACCATTGGGATCTCGGAAACTATAGGAGATACGAAGATGGTTAAATTGGGGCAAAGTTGGGCATTTATGTGACCAACAATATACCCTTTAGAAAGTTTGAAAATTCCGAGTAATTCCGGAGATATCCGGAAAAAAACGAAATTTTGGAAAATCGTTTTATTTTTTTCCTGGGTTTCTTTTTCAACGAATTCCAAAATAAATAATACATTTGCATTGTCACTTTTTCCGCTCTATCGATTGGTGTTCATAGTTTTGCAACTCGACGTTTCGTTTTTCCGTAACCATCATCAACTTTTTTTTTATGGACGCCATATGGGAATTCCACAAATTTGAATGGCCCTTTTTATCACATTTTCAACGATGTATCATAAGTTACCCTTGTTGCCCGGAAAATCCGAAAAATTAACTAGAATATTTTTATAACGTAGTTGGCTTTGATTTCTCAAATCGGTGACGTGTAAATGACATTCTGTGTTTACTGTCAGTTGTGGTGTCGTTAAAAATGGAATTCACCAATGAAGAAAAACGAGATATGGTAAAACTTTATTACAAGAATGATAGAAACAGTGTGAAAACATCGGAAGTGTATCTTAACTCGTATCCCGAGGGCAACAACCTCATCGAACTTTATTCAAATTATTGGATAGAAACTTCGCTGAGTATGGTTCGTTTGAAAGCCTCTAGACAACAAAATGACAACCGAATGGTTTAAAAAACAGAAAATTACTAAAAACTAGAACTAAAAAATTATAACAAATGTTCAAAATGGTGCCCGTCATTTTCTAAACAAATCGCCACTCTTCTCTGTATGTTATTAACTGCGCGATTTATTTCTCTCCTTCTTAATTATCCAAAATCCCTAACGATGTTGAGTTGCAGTTCCTCGATATTTTGGTATTCGCCTTGCCCATAAATTCGGTTTTTCAACGTACCCCAAAAATGTATCGAGGACATTGAGATCTGGAGACCTAGCTGGCCATCTTACCGGCCCATTATTCCCAATCCACCTGTCACCAAACCTTTCGGAAAGATAATCAGATACTTGTCTTGTGTTGTGAGGTGGAGCACCATCGTGTTGGAACCAAATACTGTTGTAGTTTGCTAATGGTAAATCGTCCAAATAGTCTTCAAAAGTTGACGTCATTGAAAAAATGAGGTCCCAAAATTCTATTTTTATAAATGCCTGCCCAGACATTAAGACTGAATCGCACTTGGGGTCGTAATTCTCGAAACTGCCGGGGATTGTTTATGCTCCAAATGTGTTCATTGTTTCGATTAAATATTCCACAATTGGTGAAAGTGCTCTCATCTGTCCAAATAACATTTTCTAGAAAAGCTGGAAAATCGGGTCGCCTTTGTAGCCAATCACAAAATTGTAATCGCCTTTCAGAATCACCAGGGTGCAGTTTTTGCGATATGTGGATTTTGTAGCATTTGAAACCACTTTTCCTGATCTCTCTCCAAACAGACGTGTGCGAAGAAACATCCAAATCAGTGTGTATCTGGCGTGTGGATTTACCTGGATTCGTATTTATCTACAAAATATGTATTAGTTTTTCATAAACGGTTTAATATTTTTTTACAGTTGATCGCAAAGTAACTAAGTCCTAAATTCGAACTAAGTCATAAAGTCGACGCATGCCCGGTATGTATTTGAAAATTGCCGCGTTCGTGGTGAATTCCATTTTTAACGACACCACAACTGACAGTAAACACAGAATGTCATTTACACGTCACCGATTTGAGAAATCAAAGCCAACTACGTTATAAAAATATTCTAGTTAATTTTTCGGATTTTCCGGGCAACAAGGGTAACTTATGATACATCGTTGAAAATGTGATAAAAAGGGCCATTCAAATTTGTGGAATTCCCATATGGCGTCCATAAGAAAAAAAAAAGTTGATGATGGTTTAGGAAAAACGAAACTATGAAAAAACCCATTCGATAGAGCGGAAAAAGTGACAATGCAAATGTATTATTTATTTTGGAATTCGTTGAAAAAGAAACCCAGGAAAAAAGTAAAACGATTTTCCAAAATTTCGTTTTTTTCCGGATATCTTCGGAATTTTCAAACTTTCTAAACGGTATATTGTTGGTCACATAAATGCCCAACTTTGCTCCAATTTAACCATCTTCGTATCTCCTATAGTTTCCGAGATCCCAAGTGAGAGTCGAATTTGAAACACATATATATATATACACATATACAGTTTGTCCGCGGATGCGGTTAACAAGAGGACAAATGGACCAAAAATTGAAAGATACGAAAAAAAGTCATTCTTGATAAAAATTCGGCTTGTCGAAAAAATATAAACTACAATAAAAAATAATGATTTTTATCATACAGGGCGTCTCAAAAATGCAAAAACATAAAATCGAGTAAGAGCAAACACTCGTTTTTTGGCCTTTTAACGTAAAATGATAAATAAAAAACTTGCTCCAAATGTATTTCTAATCCTGATTCCAAACTGACTGAAAAAAATTTGAATTTACGAAAAATTAAAGAAAAAAACAACATTTTTGCAAGTACGCATTTTATATTTACATTTTTTTACATTATACATTTTTCCATTGTATATTTATTTTTATTAATGTTTAATAATCAGGTAAAAGAAGTAAAATGCGTACTTGCAAAAATATTGACTTTTCCTATTTTTTCATAAATTTAAAGTTCAGAATCAGGTTTAGACGTAAATTTGGAACAAGTTTTTTATTTATTATTTTACGTTAAAATGCCAAAAAATGAATGTTTGCTCTTGTTTGTAGTTTAAAACACTCTGTAATAACGCAATTAAATGTTCAATGTTCAGGGCCAGAAAGCAATACCAATATTAAATTTTTTGTTCAGCTATTGCATGAATGAGCACATTATTTTACATTTTTTCAATTATTTCATTGGCTTAAAATAAATATCCACGTTATAATTAAAAAGCATTCTCGTGTTTTTGTGTTAAAATATCGACACGAAGCTTGCTGGTATTAGGGATTTGTAATAAACGCTAACTTTTAGAACAAAAAGCATAATATTTTATTAATAAAATATTGAAAACCACGTTTAATATATTTTTTTGGAGTTCAGTGAATGTGACATTTATGAAATGACTTTTGCCCGTAAAGTTTTAATATGTTGTTTTACTTTTCAAATAATAAAAAATATTTTTGCAGCCACGTGTGCAATGCTTTTGAATTATTATATACTAGCTTTTCGCCTCGGTGGACAACACGATTTTTCCTGTTTTGTTTTCCCCGTTCATTCAATACATGCGACAATGACGTCTGCCCTTACGTGCCTAGCCGTTCGGGTAGCCATCTTTAATTATGTGCCCTTCCTTCCACTCTGTCTCGTTACAACACATCGCGCTCCGTCTCCGTGACACACTTCGCGACGTATTTTGCGTCGTTTGTTTGAGTTTTTTAGTTCATTGTATTTCATTTGTTTTTATTTTTTATTATAAGTGGCGTTTGTAAATCAGTTAGATTAGATTAGATTATTTGAGCGGAGATGGCAAAAATGACCTCCACCACTGCAACCTTACCTGATTTATTGTGGTTTCTCCTATCATTCTTTAGAGTACTTTGTCCAGGCCCGTCTTCTTAACTAGACTCCAGAGTGTTGACACTGGCCACTCCATATATCTCGCCGGTTTTGGCTTTTCCTCACCAAGCCTAGTAAACCTAAGCCTACATAGTGCTTCGCAGTGGCATTACACAAGTACGGCTGTTTCTTCAGCCTCTTGGCAGAACCTACACAGGCTATCCTCCACCAGGCCTATTCTTGCCGGGTGCTGGTTGAGTTTACAATGTCCTGTTAATTGACCTACCGTTAGATAGATCGCAATTTTTTGGAAAAAATATTTCTCGGGCATTCCGAAATTAAACATTTATAACATTTTATATAAAAGAAATCATAAAATAAAAAAGCCCAATTATTTAATGGAGTTTTAAAGTTTTGCAGATATTTGCAAAATTATTTAAGTAAATAAAAAAATATTTTTGAGGCACTTTGAGATTTTAACAGAGCAATATTAATATACAAAAAAAAAATATTGTCAAAAAGGCTGATCATTTCGCTGATAGATTCTACCTGCCAGGTGACAAGAAAAGAACGTAATACATAAGAGCGAGTGAACAGCGGTGTGGGGGTAGGTTAAAGTGCAAGAGAGAACCTATATCGGCCGCTGTCTCAACTTAACGATATTGCCATGCCAAGCTAAAATGATGAATTTCTCATCCAAACTTTTATCCCCTTCTTAGGGGATAAAGTTTTAAAAATACTTCTGCTTTTTGTTTTTCCAGTAATCAGAAGCCTTATTACCAACTCTTATAGTTACAACTTTAAAAATGACGATTTGAATTTGCTTGGTAAGAAATGAGTAACGTTTAAGACAATAGAAATTTTGCAAAAACGTTTAAAGTATCCAGCCCTTGTTTGAATGTATTCATATAATGTTCTTTTTATTAACTCTATGTACAAATTAAAACTGTCATTTATTTTTTAATAATACCAAAAAGGACCAAATTATTAATAATATTAAAACCAAAAAAATTATAACGATATAATGGTAAAAAATAAATAAAATTGCCCAAAACAAAGAACAAAGTTCATACATGGTTTCAGCGGTTTTTTGAGAGTTGCATAATAACCATATAATAAAAATGTGAAAATGACAGTTTTATTAATTTGTAAAAAAAAATTTAATCGTTTTTTTCTTGTTTAAGGTTTTACCTATTTCTACTCGTGATTTGATATCTAATTACTTTTTAATATTACTAGGGCCGTTTTTACTCTACAAAATCCGCAAAAAAACCCAAAAGTAAAACAACATTAAGAGATAAGCGGATTTTTGATTCTAAATTTGTATTTAAATGAAAAAAACAATTGAATATAGGGATATGATATCCAGATGAAAAATTTTGGGGTTTTATGTAAAAAAAAAAATTTAACAAAAAATAGGGGAAGTCTTTTAAAAAAAATTAATTTGTCCTTATACGGGCTTTTTATAACCCATGGGCGTAGGAGGTACGGGGGGAGGGCTTTTTCCCCCCAGAAGAGCGGCTTCGCTGGTAAACAGTAATTCTGAGAAGTTTCATAACTTGCGACGTTTTTATAGGACCTAAGAAACTAACAGGCTTGAAGGGGGGCCTTTGAAACCAACATAGGAGGAAAAATTTTTTTTAGAAAAAAAATGTATTTAAAAATTTTTTTTTTTTTAAAAAAAACATTTTTTAAAAACCCCCAAAAAAAAAAAAAAAAAAAAAAAAGGCCCTTTAAAAAAAACGGGCCGGGGGGGGTGGGGGTGAGAAAATGATCATAAGGTTTTGGTGCCCCCCACTTTAAGTTTTTTTGTTTTTTAAAATTTTTTTAAATACCCCACTGCATGTAAAACACATACTTTTTCCCCCCCCTTTTAATCCCCTGGTACACCCAACACCCTGATAATAATTTTAAAATTAACCC
Source organism: Listronotus oregonensis (assembly GCA_019359885.1). Taxonomy (NCBI): domain Eukaryota; kingdom Metazoa; phylum Arthropoda; class Insecta; order Coleoptera; family Curculionidae; genus Listronotus; species Listronotus oregonensis. The sequence continues at coordinate 24,415 of JAHBCN010004479.1, forward strand.
CAAAAAAACCCCAAAAATTTTTTATAAAACTTTTTTTTTAAATTTTAAAAATTTTGCAAAAAAGGGGGCCCCCAAAAATTTTATATATAATAATTTTATATATATATATATATATATATATATATATATATATATATATATATATATATATATATATATATATATATATATATATATATATATATATATATATATATATATATATATATATATATATATATATAATTGTCAATACTTCAGGTACGTACTCAGGGTCCAAAATAAGCATAAAAGTCTATACACATATGGTCCGCAAGGCCTTCGTTTCCGATATACAGAGTGTTAAATTTTTTATTTGTATTTTTTTATATTAAAAAAAAAAAAAATTCTGTTTTGCAAAACATAATTTAAAAACAATAATTTTATTGACAACCCAAATACATATCGTTTAATTATGCATTTTTTTTAAATTTTGATTTAATAAAATCAGATGCGTGTCATGCGTGGTATTTTTTTTTAAATCCAAATATCACGAAAACGGTTGCTCATATCGACTTTTAACAGGTATACCTTTTTGACGTAAAAATGACAAAACAGTTATTTAATTAACTTAAAAATGTAATACAGTGCCGTACCAAAAAGTTGTGATTGTTCAAAATAGTAAAAAGGCGTGTGGGTGGCTCCCCTACAAGTAAGAGCCGTACTAAGATTAGATTCGAATTCGTCATACTAAAAAACCCCCGGAATTTTACTGTAAGATTTACATTATTAAAGATTTTATTGAAAAATAGAAAAATTAAATAAAAACTTTAACACCCTGTAATCCGGAAACGAAGGTCTTGCGGACCCATATTTGTATAAACTTTTAGGCTTATTTTTGGACCCTGACTACGTACCTGAAGTATTGACATTTTCTTATGAAGCACCCTGTATATATATATATATATATATATATATATATATATATATATATATATATATATATATATATATATATATATATATATATAAATATATATATATATATAATATATATATATATATATATATTAATTTTTTTAACCTTATTAAGGTCTTACTAAAAAAAATTGATTCCAAGAAATACAGAACAATTTGATAAATAAAATCTTTCAATTTAAGGCTGAAAGAACCCAGACACCCTACTTTGCTTTAAAACATTATGTGTTTAATTTCTGCGAAACAAAAAAAAATCGGATCCGAAAAAGGCAAAAGGGCGACCCTCAAAGAAAGCTCGTAAATATTTTATTAATTGAAAGCATAATACTTGGCCCGTCCTCGCATTCTTTCGACGCTGGGAAATTTTATATCCACCTAAATTTGTCATAAAGAATTCTTTTGTGCCCCGAAAAGGACGAGCTCGAAGACAAAAACTAATTTCGCCTCCTACGGACATCAGAAGCTACTGGCTGTTTTTAAATAAAATAACTTCGTGTAATCTTTTAAAGTTCTATAAAAATACGTGTAGAATTTAATATATCATTGAGAGGGTTGGAAGATGAAAGCATAAAAATACTTTTTAGCAATGTAAGGAAAATAATGATAAAAATGCGAAAAAATAATACAAATTACGAGAAAATTGGATTACACAAGAAAATAAACGCTTAGTAATTATAATGTTATGTCTGTAAAACTTTGCAAGTATATTAATTTTCACATCACAATAATCATTTACATAACAAGTTGCTCTGTTTTACTTTTAGGTGTGAGAGGGTTTTTGAATGGCCAAGATGAAGCCGAGCCCATTCAAAAACTTTGGAACACCTGAAAGGGTTTTCGCATCATATGATATATTAAATTTTTTCTTTCGCACTTTTAGATACCTGGTTTTATCCCGGTAAATGAAATTTAACAGTATTAAGTCCGGTAAAAAAAATTACCAAACCGGTCCGGTAAAACTTTTTTAGGATTTGTGGGTATAATATCATTTTTTATACCGTTCTTCTGATTTTCTTTGGTACTAGCTGCCCAGTAGCGTCATAAAATTTTTGCAAAATTTCAGTTGGAATCAGATTTCCAGCATCTTTATCCATTTCGTAAATTTTACCAAAAATTATTGTAAAATAGCACAAATTTTCAACTGACTTTACTTTTCACCTTGATATAAATAAAACCAGAACAGGGTATAATAACCAAGGTAAACCCGAGTCCATTCAAAAACCTCTGAACACCTGCAAGGACTTTCGCATCGTATGATGTAATAAATTTTTGCCACTACGGTTAATCTTAGAGTGGTTTTAAATTTTTATAGTTAAATAAAGATAACGTGAGTTATAAAAAATAGTGTTTACCAACGCGTTTTACACTATATTTTTTCTAATTTTGAATATCATTATCATTCTTTTTAACTCAGGTTTAAATATAAAAAACTTTTTAAAACTCATTGACGTTGTCAAATATTTTACTTTTTATTACCCACTTACGAAAAATTTTACTTTTCGTAACTAGTTTTACTTTTTGTAACTAGTTATAAAAAGTAAGATATTTAACAACGTTAATGAGTTTTTAAAGGTGTCACTTTAAACGTCAAAATTAGAAAAACATATATTCCTAGCAACAATTTAAATACATTGTTACTTATCGGTTATATTATATAATCTGTCTCATTAACAACTTGAATCATTAAAAATTAGGTAGGTATTTAGCTATTGGAATGTTAGAAAAACCAAGTATTAAAGCAGCAGCTAAAATTAATTGTACTTTACCTTTACCAAACAAATCGAAATTGAGGTACACCTAAAGGTATAAAGCATTCATAAATTGGCTTGTCAACAAAAACGTTTACCATATTGATGAAAATGTCATGCTAGCATATTTTCAGGAAAAATAGCATTATTACCATCTACGCTATGGTCAGCTTATTCTATGCTAAATTATTGATTTCCGTAAGTAAGAATAAATATATTTCGAAGTTCAAAAGGCATATTGTCTTTATAAGAAGAAAAAACGATGGTTTTAGGACTAAAAAGAAAAAATAAGAAATGAAAAAGGCATTATAAGGAGTTTGTCCAAAAAAACTAAGGAAGAACTACTCAGACAAAGTAGGAAAAGACTTTGCATAACAGTAGGGATGCTAACCGGGCAGGATAACCTAAGGAGGCATCTACAGAAGAGCTCAATACAATGGGGACTTAAGTTGTAGAATGTGCGACGAGGGGGAAGAAACAGCCCACCATAACCTGTGCGAATTTGAAGCGCTGGATCACAAAAGACAGGTATTATTTGGGCAACCGAAAATGAGCCCACAGAAATATATCAACCAACCAATCCCGGGGTTTTAAAAATTTGTAGAAGGAACAAGACTAATTGGAGGATTGCTATAGAAGATAATGAAAGATTAGGCACAAAAAGCCAGAGGGGCTACGCTGCCTTCGGTAGTAAATCAAGACCGCTCTTAGGGAAGAAGAAGAAGAAGAAGAAGAAGAAAAAGGTTAAAAAGTCAAAAAAATTAAGAGTTACTAACTTTATACGCATCTTATAATATTTATTTGGCAATGAGGGTAATAGCAATTAGGGAAATAGCTTATGCATGACGGACTCGGGATATACATGAAATAAAATTAAAATACGAAGAAATCAAGACCGATGTAGCTGTTTCTTTAAACTAAAAACGGCGTTAAAGAAAAGTTGTTATAACCAACGATGATAAATGTTTAGTATTTTATGTGAGATTAATATGCATTGGATAAATTAAACTTTGACCAAAGAAAGCTCAAAATAAACGCCTATTTTATCGATATGAACGATGTAAATGATTAAATCGAGTTATTGATAAGCACACTATTTTAAATGTTTCTAAGGAAATGGAAAAACTTTTAAAACTGAAGGATGTCAACAAATAAACTGGTCATTTCTTTAGAAGGACATCGACTACTCTACTGGCTAATGCTTTAAGAGTCCACATTTTGGACTTAAAGAGACATAAGGATTAAAAGTCTTTACATAACGATAAGCTAGTCAATCAATTTGTATATCTTTTTAGATGTTATCCAGTCAGCAAGATTTTTTGTTATTAAGAAAAGAAAGGATACGCTTGAATTTCTCGACCCATAATGGGTCTTTGAATAATTTATGAAATGTAGAAGCAACTGTTAAAAATTAAATACTTGAAAATAGTAGAATTGACAGCGTAGTATTTGGTAAAAAGATATAGAGATATTGTATTTTTTTTCTCAATATTTTTAAGTTGTGACCCAAATAGAAATTACAATAAAACATTTCTTAGTCGTAACTGGAAAAACGTAAAATTTAAAGTTTACCTTTTATAATTTAATAGTCGTCCCCGTAAACACAGAATTTCATTAAGGTAGATTTACGATACTGAAATATATTGTTCTCCATTTCAATCGGAATTATTTCAGGAAAGTCAATTCCCCAGCAAGTTACAGTTACACATGATAATCTGACTGATACTTCCTTTGTAATTTTAACCCTAAAGCAAACTAAATGTATCGAGTAAATTAGAAAGAGAATCATGTATATGTATCCGTATCGCTGCAATTCCTGAAATTCTTTCACATAATTAAGCAAATCTCGGTCAACATACATTAGATTTTTAAAAAGTTAACCATCCTTTTCTACAGGGTTTTTGAAAAGTTCCTACCAATGACATAGGAAAATGTGACTGTATCGAGTAAATTAGAAAGAGACAATCATGTTTATGTATCCGTATCGCTGCAATTCCTGAAATTCTTTCACATTTTTAAGCAAATCTCGGTCAACATACATTAGACTTTTAAAAGGTTAACCATTCTTTTCTACAAGGTTTGCCAAAAGTTCCTACCAATGACGTTAGTTAAAATATTGCGATCATAAAATCTTTACCTTGTTTAAAATTATAATAGTAAGGGATATACAGGGTTTTAAAATTTGGAAGATATTGTTACTAAAATGAGTTATTGTTAACAAAATTCGAAACTTGTTACTTGCTGTTTAAATTAAGGTACAACGGCAAAAAAATATCAACTAAGATACCAAGTACCTAGTGACAGCAATAATGACTTTCTTTTATCTTGCGATATGTTATACTTACAATGTCCTCGTATTTGCAGTGCGACAGGCGTGAATAAATACCTACCTGTAAAGAAAGAGAATAAAATATTAGTTTTTTTATAAGGTGTTTCTGTTTTTAGTTTGTTAGGTTTTATTAGGGCAATTTACTGACACCAGTCAGATTGCACGGAAATAAAGTGGAGAGTCGAGTTGGTGGGAAAAATTTTGAATTTATATTTTAAACTTATACAGATAAATTAAAAAATGTTCTAAAAATATTATATTATTAATATGGTAACAACCTATATATAAAGTTAATTAATTAATTTATTTCAAAAGTAATAAACAAAACAAACTGCTCTTTATTATTTAAAAAAAATCACGGTAATGTTTATTTTTATGGGAAAAAACAATGAAATTCCATAGTTTTTTTGTATTACAAAATCTTTAACTAAGTAAAACCAAAAGTTAGTAAAAAAAGTTTTATTGAGCAGTTTTTACAAACTACCGACCTATTCTACCTTCTTAATTAATGTAAATTTTATTTGTCTGGAGAGGAATTTTCTCCTGTCTTCAACATAACACTTTCAATAAAAAGTTAAACCTTAAGTTAAAAACTAACCACAACTACCCACAACCCCACAGAACTTAGGGAACTAACAGTACAAATAAAGTGACGTTTTTTCGAAAACGGCTAGGATTAGCGACATAAATAAAGAGTAATTAATCAGTAAATCTTGTTGCTCTTAAATTAGGCATAAATGCAAAATATAAGCATTTCTAAAGAAGTTCCAGATGATATGGATGTAGAGGCGGTATTACGACTAGTCCCAAGGTCGAAACTGATACACAAAGCGGCTTATGAAAGTCTTTTTTGCACTAGTGCAACAAAGTACTTTTTGCACAAGTGCAAAAAGTACACCTTTTTGAACAAAAAATATATAAAAAAAGTATATATTTTTACACGATTGTATTAAAGTGTATTTTTCCCAAGTGGCAGTGTAATACATTAACTATTTTGATAACAAACGAAAAGTCTCGAATAAGGAGCCTCAGGGCCAGAAAAAATCCTTAAGCAACAAAATTTATTTGCGGGAATATATTATTTACTTTAGTTTCCAAGTTCTATTTTATGTACTATTAAAATTATGTGATACATAAAGCAAAAGACTGACATTAACAAAAAATAGTAATTGGCCTATAGACGAAATTTTAAAAAAGTATATCATTTAAAAGTGGCAACAATGTCATAAAAAGCAATTGACATGCTAAAAATCCATTTAAAACCAAATTACTATTAAACCGGCCCGTTTAAACGGCGAAATAGAAAAAACCTGTTAAAAATTTAAAATATAAATTTCACAATGTTGAAAATTGTGCATTGTTTCAAAAATACACGCAGATACATGCACCCGCGAGCCATTGTACTGTCCTCTTTTTGCACGGGTGATGTAGCAATGGCATTTTTCAATAGCATGACTTGTTTGTACGTTAAAATATTTTGCTTTAGTCCGGTACCTAATCACACATATATATTTTTTTACGACCTTTATTTAAATTATAATATTGCAAGTTTCTTTGCTCTATATCAAAAGTCAAGGTTGTGACATTTCTAATTATTTTGGATTGACATTTATTTAAATGTAGCTTTGTATCACTAACCCTTCTCTTAGTCCAGCAAATAAAGGGACAAAGCTGTAAATAAATATGTACAGTTTTTTCTTGTGGCGCAATTCTTTAGGTCTTCGGGGATGCTTTCGAGCAAAAAAAAGTTTATCAACATTAACAGATGGGAAAGGGCTGAAAATGGCCTCTCAAGGCCCGAAAAATGGGTTTCCCGCTAATATCTGGCAAAATGTGCGAATTGGAGAATTTTTGTTTAAATAAAAAATGAAGATCGCCTTGTAGTCTACAAAAATGGTTCCTATATTGTTTTTAAAAAAATCGATAGTTTTCGAGATAACGGGACCCAAAAGTCCCCTCATTTCAGTTGCTATCTTCATGGATTCACCTATAAGCGGGCGGACGAATTGTTCCTTCACTCGGGCAATAATGTACATTTTTAAATCATTTAAAGTTCATCGAAATGGGAAAACCCGTACCTATCGTTGCATATGATTTTAGGTCCATTCTGATTTTTCTAGAATATTAAAAAAACGATCAAAGTTTTTTACACAATATTTTGATATTGATATTTTTTTAAAAAATGGTTTGTCATTAACATTTGTTTTTTATAATAAGACCTTAGCAAGTGTTCAATGATCCCAGAAAATTTCCTTTACCATCTTTCTTGCGTCTTGATAAAAAATTGTTTTGCCATCTGCATTTTTAGCCGTTTAGCCACATCTATTCAGTGTGAAATGTTATGGATTTTTTAACGGCCGTTTTTGCGAAAAATATTGGTGTTGCGAAAAAAATGGTAAAAATAATTTTTGTAGATTTTGAGGTGATCTTTATTTTTTGTTTTAACAAAAATTCTCTAGTTCGCATAGTTTGGCAGATATTCGCGGGAAACTCATTTTTGGGACTTTAAGGGGCCATTTTCAGCGGGTTCTCACGTCGGAATCGTGATATACTTTTTCTGGCTCAAAAGCATCCACGAAGACCTAAGAATTGCGCCACAAATGAAAACTATACAGATGTATTTACAACTTTGGCTACTGTTAGGTCTTCAGTTATTGGATCTGCTTTATCTCAAAAGTCCAAAAATTAAAACGTGGGTACTATTCGAGCCTTTAAATCTGTCTGTGCAAATAACTTTAAAATTGTTTTCATTTGATGTATTCAAAATACTTATTTTAAGAAAATGATAACAAAAGCGGTTATTCATAAAATTTTAAGTTGTTAAAAATAAAATAAAAACGGTTATTCGTAATAACTTTAGTTATGATATTACCTATTATTTTAATACTGACATCTATACTACAAAATGTAAATTTGTTGTTTCTTTTTTAATATTAATTATAACATTAAACCTAAAATTAATTTAAGGGGTTAGGCCACTGTATTAACCTGAAAAAAAAAACGTCTTTTTGTCGTTTTTTTTTTTGAAGAGAAGGAATGGTCAAATGAAAAAAAAATTAGCATGTTGTTGTTTATGTATTGAAAAGCAAGTAAACTAATTTTTGTTAAAAATATTAAGAAATGGCGGTGCTGTAGTTGTTTTTCGTCGACATGAAAATTCCAAGATGCTCCGCGGCACAAAGGATAACTGATGCAAATGTTAATCCGGAACAAGGCAACAATTTTTTTCTTAATTTACATAAATACAGCTAGTGAAACATGTACGGAATTTTAAAAATATTGATTTTTGGGTATTTGGTAGGTGTAGAAAGTCGATTTTTTAACCAAAAAAATGATCATTATGTGTTTATAAAAAAATGTCTAATTAATATATCGAAAATTCCATACGTGGTGCACTGCGTAATTTTAAGCACAAATATTAAAAACTGATTGAGTTATGCTGCGTGCCGATACAAAAAATCGTGTTTTGGGTTATACGCGTTAAAAGTTTTAAAATGAGTTTTGTTTATAAAAATATGATGCAATGTTTTAATAAATAGACACAATAAATAAAACATAATAAACAAAACAAAACTTTTACAGACATTTAACGATATCCACTAGTGTATCAGAAACAAGAAAAAATAATAGGTAAGCAGTTACCCCGTATTTATTGAGCAGACGCGTACTTAACGCATATATTGTAATGACGCGCCGCTGCAGGAAAAGCCCAAAATTAAAATATTTTTTAAGGTTTAATTTTTTTTAATTTTAAAAACTTTAAGTGTATCTGTTTCAACCAAAAAATATCGTTTTTTTTTTAAATTCTACAGTGGCCTTACCCATAAATTTTAAAACCGATTCTAGTGTTGGACTTTGGGCGGCCCTTTAAAATAAAAAAAAATATAAAAACAATCCCCTGCGCCCGAAAGAAAATCCATAATTTTCCAATGATTTTTCAAACTCCAACACAGCAGTCTCTATCTATGAGATTTCTTTGACAAAATAATTTTATTATATTATTTTACTAATTATTTTTAGGCAATTATACCTGTTAGAAAAAACTAAAAGGAGGGCGGTTTTATTAAAGTAGACCTCTAAACTCATAGTTTTGTTCAAAAACCAATTAAAAGGATGCACTCGGCATCTAAGGCGACAAACCGCGATGATGTAAATATCAGTTTTTCTGGACAACATGTTTCAAGTGAAAATCGTAGCAACAGAACAATGTATTATAAAAATTAAATAGACTACAATGAAAAAATTAAGCGATTCACTAAAACAGTCGAGCAGCTCCAGCCTGGGTCCTTGGCAGTAGACGGAACCCGGGAAGTAAGGCAGATAAAATGGCTAAAAAAGGTTCAAATACAAAGTTTTAGAAACTTATTAGTAATCCTGCAGCCACAAGACATTGGAGATAGCGGGAGGTCAGCCTAGGGTCTTGCAAACCAGGTTATTAAACATTGGGTGGACTCGACTGAGAACTGTTACAGGCTTGGTGTCTGTGCACTAGAATTCTATAAGATATCTGCTCCGATTGGGTCCAGCATCAGATAGAATCTGTAGATGGTGCAGGGATGTAGGTGAAACTCTTTTTTAGCGGAAAAAAAATGTAGAAGGTCTTTTTTGAAACCTACAGAATTAAATCAGGATAACTGAACTTGTCAGGGTCGGACTTGCTGTAAATGAAGCATTGCATTGGTCTGTATAAGAGATTGATACATCGGAGTTTATTCCCCTCTTAAGAGATCTGCGTACAATGGCCAGCGGTGGCTGAGTGCGCAATAAATTCTTTATTAAAAAAAGATAAGTCAACTTCTAGGATTAAAAAGGCCTATGAAAGGAATAAGTCTATCTAAAGACAACCTTTGTAAGTTTCGTCAGCATGTGTGGTACCAATGTGAGACGCTATGCAGGCTCAGCTTTGTAGGGCAGAGACAGAATAAACCATAACCAACAATAATCATGGAGAAGCCCCTGTCATATTATATAGAATATACTTAGAAAAAGCGGCTTTGATACGACATTTAAAAATAGTAAGGAGGAACTAAAATACATCTACTAGTATTGCCTGGATTAAGGGCCCTCTAAATATATTGATCTAGTCTCATTACTAGCACTTTCCATTAATTATCGTCTACCACACCAGCCTTCTTTACTACAAATTTTACGGTAACCCTCGTCTATTCTACCTGCTATTTAAAAATAAAAAGCTATTAAAAAAAAACTTATAATGGTAAGTACCCTCATTTCATATTGAGCATAAAAACTACCTAGACTAATTATATTTCAATATCTTCATCTACATCAAGAAAGTATAACATTAACAATGGAAACTTTTTCTGTTTTAAACAGCTTTCAACTTGAAAACCAAACGAACTTCAATTATTGTAACAATAACTCCAGAAAATTACAATTTACAACAAACCGAGCCCGAGTCTAAAACTGCCGTCGGGCTAAAACCAATTCGAAAAGGTACACAAAACCTATAAAACTGTAACTAATAAAACTTTTCAGTTTTAATTGAGAATAAATCTCGGCCGTTGTGAAGTTTTGGCAACAAAACACAACTTTTAAATTTAAATAAAAGCGAGTTTTTAACTTTGGTAATTCCTAGTTCATACATATTTATAAAATCGAGGCAACCCATATAAAAATTGTTTGTTTCCGAAATAAAAACAATTTGTGGATAAAGTTTTGTCGGACTCGGTCGAAGTGACCGCGGAACACGGAGTAAAATATTAGGAAGTAGATAGAGAACTGCCAGTCATTTACATAGGCGATGCCCGGTCGGGAATGTTTAGTTACTTTTGGACGAAATAGTCAATTAGAGTGTATTCGGTGTAACAGAAATTTAAAAATTATAATAGGTTTTCTAAACATAGCTAACTTTTAAATATGTCTAAAAAACAAGTATGTTAATTTTTCTAAATTAAAAAAATGTTTCTAAAAGCTGTTTATTTTCGTTTGAGAATAACACTAAAAGCTCGTTTAAACAGAAATATTTTTTTAAGTTAAAAATATTTATTAATTTTTTTATAATATATGTGCAAAAGTTTAAAATAAATAATTAAAGTTACAAATTACACTTTAAATGTAATTTTTTGGATTTTTACCTATATAAGCGTGATGATCCATAACAGATTTTATTTTAAAGCTGGCAGTGATGTGTCTGCCAGCATGCAGAAGAAATATCACCAAAATTTAAAAATAGTTAATCACGTTTAAAAAAATATTTAATATACAAAATATTTAAATACATTTTAAATACTTAAATGGTAAATTATGATAAGGTGTGTTATATGAACAAACAATAAAACACCTCGCTTGAAGGAGATTAAAAATACCCAGATTATTATGTTTATATATAAAATATATATATATATATATAATTTTATATATATATATATATATATATATATATATATATATATATATATATATATATATATATATATATATATATATATATATACATATATTTATACCATACTCTAAAAAACATTTTGACACTTGTCAATGAAAAATATAAACATTTAACATCTTTCGTTTTCGTCACTAGTTATCGTCTCTTTAACACATATATTATTATTTTAATTTTAAACAAAAACCAAGATATTTAAAATTTTGTTTAAAACAAGTATTTAGTTATATACCGGGCTTTGAAACAAGCATGGCATCACGTCTAAAGTAATTTTATTTTTTTTTGTTTTAATACTGAAAAAAAAGGTTTATTTGTTCTTATTTAAAATTATAAAATGGAAGCTAATGCAATGATTTCTAGTTAAAAAACAATTATTTTTATAAATAATGTCGCAAAGATTACAATTTTTAAAATGTTTATAATTTTCAGTGGAAGTTGGAAAATAAGCTTAAAACTAAATCCTAAACAGTTTTGTCTTATTTTTTTTAGATACTTTAACTTCTTACCTTTTTCTTCTTCCTCTTCTCCTTTGGGAGCCGTCTTGATTCACTACCGGAGGCAGCGCAGCCTCTTGGGCTTTTTGTGCCTAATCACCCATTATCTTTTATACCAATCCTCCCATTAGTCTTGTTCCTTCTACAAGTCTGTATAACCCCGAGACTGATTGGTTAATATATTCCTGTGGGCTCATTTCCGGTTGCCCAAATAATGCCTGACTTTTGTGATTCAATGCTTTACATTCGCACAGGATATGGTAGGCTGTTTCTTCCCCCTCGTCGTACATTCTGCAACTTGGGTCCCCATTGTTTGAGCCTATCTTGTGTAGGTGTCCTCTTAGATTATCGTGCCCTGTTAGTAACTCTACTGTTATGCAAATTTTTTTCCTACTATGTCTGAGTAGTTCTTCCTTCGTTCTTTGGATGGGCCCCTTATGAAGCTTTTTTCATGTCTAATTCTACTGAGGTTTTCCCAGTATTCCTCGTGTTTGTTTCGGATCCATTCCCTGGTTTGCCCTCGTGCTATGGTTTTGGTCACTCCAAAGGCAGGTTCTGGTCTAAAGTATGGTGTGGATGATCCCTGTCTTGCAAGCTCATCCGCTTTTTCGTTGACTTCTATTCCCGAATGTCCTGGTACACACAAGAGAGTTACTCTGTTGCGTTCTCCCAGGACTTCCAGTTCTTTTTGGCATTCCCATGTCAGCTTGGACGTTACCTTGGGGTTTACTAGTGCCTCCAGTGATGCTTGGCTGTCTGTTATTATGCAGATTCGCTTGTTTTTATAAGCTGTTATTTTCTTTTGCACGTGCAGTAAAGCATACATTTCCGTTTGAAAAACAAAACGGTGTGTTTCTAGTGAAATGAAGAATTGTGACGGCCGCTCCAGTTTCCTGCTCGGTTTTGGAACCATCCGTATACCAGATAATGTCTCCAATCGTGCCGGGGAGATCGGGTTGCTGCCACTCACCTCGATCTGAAATTTTTACCTCGAAGTTTTTATTAAATGAGTATTGGGAAATCATCTGGTCTGTTCCCTCGTTCAGGATGTTGCCGCAAACCTGACTTTTTATGTTGTTGTGTCCCAAACTAGCGTAGACACCAGTTGGTTTCTGTGGCAGTCAGAAATAGCTTATTCTCGCCTCTCCCATCACTATGAGGTTAAGTGGTGGAAGGTCTAACAGACACTCTATGGCCACTGTTGGGGTTATTTTAATTGCTCCTGTTATAGCTAAGCAAGCAATTATTTGTATCTTGACCAATTCTGTAACAGTAGTTCTTTGTCGCATTTTGTGTTACGGGATCTATAAATACAGGTTCGGTTCGTAGTCGGAGGCAGTCGGAGTCCAGAGCTGGTAGCAGACAGATCGACTTAATACCGGGAGTTTGCCGGAGGTATGGCACTCCCAGGTTTAGTTTAGGCAGTTGGCCGTATTTATAGACCCCGTATAAGTGTTATCGGGTAGAACGCGGGTAGCCAAGGATTTGGGCCCCGTTATAGAAAAAGTTGTTTTGATTCTTTTTGTTGTAACTGATACCGGAAGATTGCCGAAGTACGGCACTTCCAGGTTTTAAGAAAGAAAATCGTTTTATATTTTTTTGTTTGGTAACTGACAGGGTGTGCCTCTTGGAGAAGTTGGCCCCTGATTTCATTTATTTATTTTGTTTGTTTAGAATCTTGCAGGGAGTGCCTCTTGGAAAGTTGGCCCTTGCAGAGATTTATTTATTTTGGTTTCAGGTACGGAACAAGGACGCTGTCGCATTGCACTAGGCTGATTGGCCCCTTGTTCCCAACAGGAACCTCGGGTGAAGATATATGATTTTTGGTACAGGACGCTGTCGCTTCTGAAGAAGTTGATTGGCACCTGTCCGCGCCTTTGGATGTGGAAGAAAGAAACCCACGAAGAAGGGGAGAAGAAAAGGCCCCCGTTCTTCTAGGGCTAGGAGTTTTTTCCCCCAAAGTTGGGGCCGAGGTTTAGAAGAGTTGTTTTGGGAATTGCAAAAACCGGAACTGTTGGGAGAGTCGCCGGAAGGGAGCCGCATCGAAGGTGCTGCACTAGGTGCCGCCTCTGCGATCCACCGGGACTCTAGCTGACTGAGAGTTAGCAGGGAGTAAGAAGTAGTGACGAGGAGGATATCTAAACCCGGCCGAACCGCGGTGGAATTCAGGCAACGGAGGGAGCCGCGTCGTAAGCGCGAGTCACGAAGGAAGTGCACTAGGTGCTATTAATAGGGAACACCAGTCACGGAACTGACTGGGACTTTACAGAAAGGGAATTGGGAGAACCAGGAAGCGGGTGGAAGTACCCAGAACCACGGTAGAACCTGGGTTCTCAAGAAAGACAGATAAATTTAACATCATGATACGAACACCACCAAGAGGGACACAGAACCCGTGCAATAGCCGGGAGACGACACAAAGAAAAGGAAACCAAGGGTCAGATACCACATCCGTGTCTGGAGACGCCGGCCTGGGCATGGATTGTGATGGGGCCCTACAGCTTCATCGGGGTAAAGGTAGAGGAGTCCTGTTCCCGCAGAATGAGCTAGCTGGCGCGATACCCAGGACTAGACGACGCAGTGAGGGTGATATACCCCGCGTAGTACCTGGAGGAGAACCATACCTACCTTATACCGCTTATATAACAAAGGATATACAAGGTTATTTCCCCGATGGAGACAAGCGCGTCTGATTAACATAAGAGTCTTCTCAGGTTTCTTTCTTATTTTCTGAAGGTGTTGATTTCAGGTAAGTTTAAAGTCTGGGATGACACCCAAATATTTTACCCCCCCACAATCTTGATTGTTTCACCTTGTAGGGTCAGAAGTCCTAAGCTCTCAATGATATCTCTATGAAAAATGTGTTTATTGAATAATTTAAAACATTATATTTAGTTTTTTAATTGATTAAAGCCTTGGAACTTTTATATCTGGAGTTTTGTTAGCATAAAAAAAGACATATAAGTAGTTTCTATTTATATAATCAATAATACTGTGTATTGTTTTCTTTTAATACCCTACCGTTTTTCAGCGCAAATCTAGTTTATTTCACTCTCTCTGCATTACTTTCAAAACTATTTTTATTCGTTCCCGGATACTATTTTATTTGGCATCCCTTAATTATTCCGTACTAAAAAAACCATATGTGTCTATGTCCATCCGGGTCACAATATATTTTAATTAAAAAATCCTAAAAGCCAAAACCCGCTGCCACAACGAATTTAACCGGAGGCCGCTGTCATAAAACAAGCGACATGGGTTTTTGTGCATCACGAATAAAATGTCTGATCCCGTTTGATCCGGTCATAAAAAGGCCCATCAATATATAGTGAAGGTAAATCCGTGAAGCTAAATGATATTTTAGTGCATTTTGTAGTGTTTGGATGGGTTTGTTTAGACAGGGTGGTGTTTAGTCAACAGGTCCTATAGGTTATAGGATAAAAGGAACTACAACGTAAAAGAAGTTTTATCCAACATCTGCTAGTTATAAGAGACAATATTTGTTCCAATTTAGGCAGGCAAACTATCAAATAACCCACTAGTGGGTTATTTAATAGTTTGTTCTTAAAAATGTATATATTTCTTATCGTTATTATTACAGGTATTTAAATTGACATTAATATTAAATGAAATAACATAGTTTTGGATGAACTGAATATTGTCCAAGTTTCCATTGAAAGTTGGGGTCGAGGGTTCTATAAGCCTGACGCAACTGCTTAATTGTTTACTGGTCCCTTAAACTTTTTTAGTAATTTAAATTTTGTTTTGGGCCGATTCTTCAAGGTAGCCCTCCGCTACTGATAATAATTTCCATTCACCATGTCGTTGTCATGTTGGCCCCCGCATTAGCTACTAGGGTAACGATGTTCTTGATCCTTTAGGTTTAAATACGCAGCAATTTTCAAGGATATTTTTAACGTGGTATTTATACACACACACTGATTTGTAGATTTGACATTTTTATAAAAGACAAAAAAGCGGCTGTGCCGGTATTTTTTGGTCGCAAAAAATTTATTTCTCATACAAATCAAAAGGATTTGTATGAGAAATTAGTCTTGTTCCTTCTACAAGTCTTTATAACCCCGAGACTGGTTGGTTGATATATTCCTGTGGGCGCATTTTCAGTTGCCCAAATAATGCCCGTCTTTTGTGATTTAACGCTTCACATTCACACAGTATATGGTAGGCTGTTTCTTCCCCTCGTCGCACATTCTGCAACTTGGGTCCCCATTGTATGAGCCTATTTTGTGTAGGTGTCCTCTTAGGTTATCATGCCCTGTTAGTAACCCTACTATTATGCGAAGTCTTTTCCTACTTTTTCTTAGTAGTTTTTGCTTGGTTTTTTTGGATGTGCCCTTTATGAAGCTTTTTCTATGTCTTACTCTACTGAGGTTTTCCTAGCATTTCTAGTGTTTGTGATCTTCTTCTATGCCCGAATGTCCTGGTACCCACAGGAGAGTTACCCTGTTGCGTTCTCCCAGAACTTTCAGTTCTTTTTGGCATTCCCATGTCAACTTCGACGTCACCTTGGGGTTTACTAGTGTCCCTAGCGACGCCCGGCTATTTTTATAAGCCCTTTTGTTATTTTCTTTCGCACAGTGCGGTAAAGCATATATTTCTGTTCCAAATACAGTACTGTGTATTTCTAGTGAAATGGTGAATTGTGAATCCCTCGTTTTACTTTACACGCCCGCTTCAGTTCTCTGTCTGGTTTTGGAACCATCCGAATACCAGATGATGCCTCCAACCGTACCGGGTTACTGCCACTCACTTCGATCTAAAATTTTTACCTCGAAGTTTTTGTTGAATGAGTATTGGGGAATCATCTGGTCTGTTTTCTCATTCAGGATGTTGCCGCTAACCTGACTTTTTATGTTGTTGTGTCCGAAACTAGCGTAGACGCCAGTTGTTTTTGTTGCAGTCGGAAGTAGCTCATTCTAAGAGACACACCATGGCTGCTGTTGGGGTTGTTTCAATTGCTCCTGTTATTAGCTAAGCAAGCAAGTCTCTGTACCTTGGCCAGTTCTGTAACAGCAGTTCTTTGTCGCACTTTTGTCCACTATACCAGTGATGCGTATGTTATCATAGGCCTTACCACCATGGTGTATAACCAATAAACTATGTTTAGTTTAAAGCCATATGTTTGCCCATGAACGCGTATGATTAATATAAAAGTCATCTCCGCTTTCTTTTTTGTTTTCTGAAGGTGTTGGTTCCAGGTAAGTTTAGAGTCTAGGATGACACCTAAATATTTTACCTCTCCCACAATCTTGATTGATTCACTTCGTAGGTTCATGGGTCTTAAGCCCTCTAGATTTTTCCTTTTGGTGACAGCGTTTAGGGCCTGTTGCATTTTATCCCTAACAGTGTTGTTAAATTTTCCTTGGGCCATAATAACGAGATCATCTGCGTATCCTAATGTTTGGTGCCCTTCCAATTAAAGGACATTAATTAAGTCGTCCATGACAAGGTTCCATAGCAGTGGGGACAAAACTTCTCCTTGCGGACATCCTCGCTCAACCCGAGCTACAAGAGTTTCTTCAAGAATCAACAGGGTTTACTGAAAATCCTTGTTTTCTTAGTTTCTGTGTCTGGCAACACAACTAATAATTAATAATTTTCTTTATCTTGATTATTTTTAATTTTTACATGTGTTCACTCATCACGTCTACAAGCCCCAGTAGTCCCCATAATTAAAGCTACTTTCATTAGTAAATCCTCACTGTCGAGGGCCTGCCGTAAAAGGTTTCGATTTTGGAGTCTTTGGGTTAGTATCCTTAAGATTTACTTTAAAATAAACTAGTTAATTTGCCATATTTAAATATGTTGATTTTCTCATACATATGAAGGATTGAGCGAAGAAAGGAGTATTTAGTCCATAGAGACAATGGAGCTAATTTTTTCTGTAAATGTAAAAAATAGGCCAGTAAAAAGTTTTGGTCAATTCTTTTTATTTTTTTTAAATCCATCTATTTTTCAAAATTTTTGCATTCCTTGTCATAACAATCTTGGGATTTTTCGATAATATCTGCATTGCCGCTTCTTCCGCTTCCGTAATAATGTCCTGGAGCATATAATTCTCATCAATTTCCTGCATTTTTTAACTCTAAAAACCGCTTTAACACAATAGAATCTAACAAAGTTAAAATTTATTTGAATAATTGCTAATAATATTTTAAGTTTTATGGTAACCAAAAATAACCCGAATGAATTTACACTGGGCAAGCAGCTGCAGCATAAACACCAAACGTCAAGGCAAAGCATCAAGAAATAAAAATGTATAAATCCTGCTTTAAAAGAGACTTATTCCTAAAAAATACCTGTAGTTTTTTAGCTTTTGCCGTTCGTGTGTTATTATTTCTCGGTTGTTGGATAAAACATTGTATGCTACTCATTTGTTATGTTTTCTAAGTCACTTGGGAAGTAAATTTTTCTCGCGTAACTTATTTTCTGCATAAAACACTAGTACCATAAATAAATATTATTGTTTATACGTACAATTGATTGAATGATCCTAAAATATGGAAACACCGCTAAGTGCTACCATTTAAAGGGGTGCGTTTTTAAGAGGGCGATAAATTTGTCCACTTTCCAGTTTTTTAATTTTAATTCAAATTTTATGCACTTTCCGTACATAAATGTTAACATAAAAGTTATTTAAAATTAACAGGCCATAAATTATTAAAACATAATTTCCTTGTAACAAAGAATTTTATTTTAATAGGAGTCCTAAATTACCTTACCTTTAATAGGTTACCCTTATCCACATAACCCTTTTTTATTAAGGGCAATTTTAATCCCCATGACACCCCTAAAAGGAAATAAATCTTTAAAATAATTCCAATTGTGACAAAACCCTTTTCAGGAAGACCTACTAGAAACTTCCGGCGAGTGGACAGAGTCCCAAATTCAACAATAAATGAATAAAACAGGGTTTCGGGATAAAACAAGGTTCAGCGGGACACTGTACTCGGGGGTGTTGCAATCGGCAATTGCGTTTTCCAACGGGATTCGAATTGACTGTCTTGTTTTGTTTATAGAGCTGGAGCTACAATCGAGTTTAAAAATAATACAAATGGTCTTACAAACTTAAACTAAATAGATCAAATTTAATTAAAATGCTTATTGGTGCAAGTACGACAAAGGTCATTCAAATTTTAAAAATATTTTACTTTAGTTTGTTTTATTTGGGTTACTCGCCTTTCTACTTTTTGGAAAATGAGACCCTCTTGGTCCGGTTCCCGGGGTATACGAGCTGACCCTGTCCAGCCCTATTGACCCCTATAAACTTGCAGATCGCCTGCAACAAAAAAGAAGAAAACCCCCCAAAAAACCCAAAAAATCACAAATATTAATCTACGTTTCGGTGGCAAGTCGGCCACCGTTATCAAGATAGAAACTAAAACAAAAAATTAAACTAAATTTCAAGAATTTTTTGGTCTAAAAACTTAGGAAGTTCTGATAGCTTTTTGAACTTTTTAATAAAATTTAAATTTTATTTTAAACAGAAAGCGGACAAAACCGCTTTCATAGGAAAAAAGTGACATAGGTGCCCTGACCGAAACGGATAAATCCGTTTCGAGAGATGCCACTCAAGGTCACAAGCAGACAAAGGTGCGCCGACCGAAACGAGTGAACCCGGAAGGGCTAATCTATCCCGAACAAACAGGTCTTAGGAAGGGTTCCCTGAATCCAAACAGAAGGCGGACAGAATCGACTTTATAGGAAAAAGGGTTCCCTGGCTTTAAACAGAAAGCGGATAGGACAGTTTTCATTGGGTAGGGCTGGAGATGCGGCCTCAGAAAGAACATCTGGTTCCTGTAACAAGGACCTGGTAGCTACCAACGTCACTAGACAGGGAGAGGAGTGCATGATGGATCTAATCGTCTGCTTGTCATACTCTCCAGGAGACAGAGACACCAGGACACATCAGAAAACATTGTGCTCGTGTCCGGTAGCGACACGAGTAAGAGGAGATGTAAGAACTCTCTCCCAATCTGGTATCGGATTCATTAGAAGTCCGATCCTATTGGAAGAAATATAAAAAGGTGTGAGCCACAATGGATCGAGCGGTCGCAGTGGAGGGCGTAAAAAGTCCACTCACTTTAAACCTACCTACCCTACCTACCTCAAGTAGCGTTTAGGGAAAGTTTTTGGTAAATTCGCAACAATGTAACCATAGAACTATATTGAAGTATTTATGGTCACCATTTTGCCAAGAAGAATATATTATGGAACTTTGCACGTAACGGTGTTGCCGATGTGATGCATAATTAATACTCATAGATATAATTGCTACTTGGAACTATACTATTATTATTATTATTATTATTTAAAAAATCCATCCTATGGGCCTTTCTATTGGTTGTTATGTTTGCAAAGTTAAGTTTTAGGCTTTTTTAATATTTTGAAAGTTAGGCTCTAAAAATAATTTTTTTAAGGTTCCAGAATTAGGATATGTATACCGGAAAAAAACGTTTTTGAAAAAATATATTTATGTTTTTAAAAAAGAACCATGTATAACATTTTAGGGTTATGGTTGATAAATTTAGGGTTATGTTTCGAATTTAAATTAATCTTGCATTGCCCTAATATTTCGCGTCATTCTTTTTTCATTCTGAGTATTGCAGAAGGATGTTGGTAAATATGCAAATATCTTATCAGGAAAATATAAAAAAACTTTTTTAAGGATAATTAAGAAAAGAAAAACACCACCATCCAATTAAAATTGATGCGTGGCCTAAATTATTTCACATATAAAAATATTATGACAAATTTTTCGAATTTTGTGACACCTACTATAGAAACACTAAGCGCGTGTACCTTGACTCATTTGTCAAGTGGTGAAAGGCAATCAGCAGACCTGAAAAGCTTATGTGAAATATCTCAGGTTTTAAAAAGAAAATACCAAAACTATCAATACATTTTGAAAGGGTTTGACCTAAATCATCTTGTAGAAACGACTCTATAGATCGACAAAGCAAATGTAAAAGCCAATCAGCAGATACGCCTTACTAGCTGCCGCTCTATAAACTAACATTGTGATAAAAAGCTATACGACCGACTTACAAAAACCCCGATCAAAGTATCCTTTAATTGGTGTAACGTCCTTTGCGACTTCTCGAAAAAGTAACCAGGATGGAAACTTTAAAATTGCGAATTTTCGAACGTGAGTGCAATTTATTTTTGCTTTGTGCGGTAGATTCATTGGATTCTTTAAGCGCTGTTTTGACCTATATACAGGGTGGTTTAACGAAAATGAGCAAAGGTCCTTTTTGAGGTACTTTTTATCTTTTTGGACAAAAACGCTCGGGCCCGTATATCTTTTTTTCGAGGAGGAACCTTTTTAAGCAACCGCAAACCCTTGGCCAGGACGAAATCCACCACATAAATGGTAAGGGAGGGTCGAGTTTTACTTTGTGTAAAAGCTCTTTCGATTCTCTTTATGTACCTAGCTTTATTAAGCAGTTTTGATTTAGTGGTTTTCATAATACAGAGTGTCCAAAAAATAGCAAAATATTTGAGTTTATGGTGTGCACTTTTATTTCAAAGGAAAAGTATTTTTACGCTAAGGCGTGATCTGTAAATGCAACGCCTTGGCAAGGGTGCGTTCCACCTAAAATCTAAGAAAAAAAAAGGATAGCCCTCCTCTTCTTTTTATTTTTTTATTTGAGTAGTCGAAAATTTTTTTTTTTACTTTTTACTAAATATTTAAAGGTCATGCATTAATTTTTCATAATATTTCTATTCTGGTTAGTTCTAGTTAGTTTTTTTATGTTTTACTTGTCATTGGATTTAAAATTTTTGATGCCTCCATAGGTCTGCTACAAAAAAAATTAATTAAAACAATTATATATTTCGGACTGATTCAAAATAACATTTTTGTTAATATCCTTTTTATTATTTATCTTATCAAAAATGTTTTTAATACTTTTTATTTAGACAATTTAGAAAGCTTTATTTTTTTGTTTTATAAAATTTTTATTATCTCTTAAAATTAATATCTAAAAAACTATAAGAAATAAACGAA
Source organism: Listronotus oregonensis (assembly GCA_019359885.1). NCBI lineage: Eukaryota > Metazoa > Arthropoda > Insecta > Coleoptera > Curculionidae > Listronotus > Listronotus oregonensis. Next base: position 46,355 of record JAHBCN010004479.1, read on the forward strand.
ATTTTATACAGGATTGGCAAGGCAAAGGTTTGGGAGCCAATTTTAATATAATTGAGAAGGATATATATGGTATGACCACACATTAAAAAGAGAACGACAACAATTTCCCCCATTCCACTTTCAATACAACGCCGGTCGACGGGGCGGCGCCTACAATTCGTTAGGATATTATCGACAGTGTTGTCATTTCGTAAAATATTTATTAGCAATTTTGAATATGTTTTAAAAATGATACATAATATAAAACTTTTTATTTAAAAAAAGTTATTCTCTCAGTAAAAAAAAATTGTAAAAAATATTAATATTTTAGAATGGTTAAAGATACTTTATTATTTTGTAGAGCGAGAAAACATAAATAATTTTATTAGCAAATGCCGCAAAAGAAAATTATACCAGCTTTGCGGAACGCAAATGTTAATTTCAAAAAAAAATGGTTGCAAAAGATTGGCTGTCCTGCTCATAACGCAAGGCCAGTTCAGGAATTTTTCACTACGACTTTTCTTAAGCATATAACGCAAGGCCAGTTCAGGAATTTCTTACTAGGACTTTTCCTGAACAGCTTATTTTCGGCAGAGGTACCAACCGCAAAATTTAACTGTTGCAAAAGATTTTTTTGCTGCTCATAACCAACAGTTCAGGATTTACTACGACTTTTCTTCAGCATATAACGAGGCCAGTTCAGAATTTCTTACCAGGACTTTTCCTGAACAGCTTATTTGTGGCAGAAGTACCATACCAGCAAGGTCACCGGATTTGACTCCCCTTGACTTTTATCGGCGAAGCTCAGCAGGGCAATGTCTTCGAGCATTTATTAAAATAAGAATGCTTTTGAGTGCATATTTTAGATTTTTTTTTATTTTTAGGATTATTGTTAATTGCATTAATTTTTAAGAATGTAAATGAGTTTTTTTAGAACAGCAGTTATTATTTAAATTTGAGGCTTAAATCTAATAAAAATTCAACAACCTTCTCGTGTAATCTTACGAATAATCGTGAGATCTGGCATCACTGACTAGTGTGTGTGTGTTGTCGCAGTCCCGCCGAGGTATTCCCCTCTTCTTGTTGGGTCGGTAGAAAGGGAATCGGCAACTCCACGTTTTCCATCTGTCTTTATTTCTCTCAAGCCTTTGCCTATTAAATTGACATCGTGTATAATGTAAATGATTATGTATTTTTATAAGACCTTTAATTTAAGTTATACAATCTTTTTGTCTAAATGCTATACTTTTCAAGTTATAATCAAAATAACGAATTTTTAGGATTTTTTCAGGATATATCCCCGGAAAAATTTTGAATATTAAAAAGTTCTTTAGTTTTGGATTTTCCTGCAAATTTTGAGTGATTTGTAATAAACTAGACATAAATGGAACAGATAAATAAAATAAATGATTTATTAAAAAAAACACATTAAAAAAATATTTTTATTTTATATTGTTAAATAATTAATTATTATTAATTGTAGAAGACCTATGGTCGCAGAGGTTTTCGTCCTAGATTTATTAGAATAAAATCAGCCTATGAAACATTATTATATCCAATTAACAGATGAGGGTATATTCTTTAAATCCCGCATCTTAGACTAATTGGTTTATCATAAAATATAATAAATTTAGGACTGACGACCTTCAAAAATTATTGTTAAAAGTTGTTTATTAATGAAAATATAACTTCTATTATACCATACAAACAAGTTAACATTATAATTTGTATAATGCTTTATTGCTCCTTCAAAATCTTAATTAATAATTTAACAAGGTACTCCAAAAGTTTCGCTATTCACGCAAAGGGGTCAAAGTTATTTTAATTAATACACCTTATAACTTAGGGCATTTCTCCTTAAAGGGCTGCTTAAACCACAACGTGTTATGCCGTATCAGGTCTTAGGGCTAATATTTAAAACCACAACACCAGGGAAATTTTGTTCTCCTATCCTTTAATTTAACTTACTTTGTTTTGAAGTTTCGGGGGTTGTTAAAGAATACGCCGGTAACGAATAGCGGCCTAAAGTAAAGTTTAGCTCTTATATTTTTGACATATTTGGAAATATTTTTATCAACGAACTCAAGGACTAAAATTAACGCAACGTCAGTTTGTTGGAAGGATGTTTGGTATAGTGATCTTTTTGTTGTTTTTTTGGAGAAACGTAATCAAATTGCCAGATCTCTCCAATCAAAATCAGGAAATTATCTTGAATATTTTACTTATGTATAAATTTTCCCATAAGAAATGTAAGAAGTCAAAAACTTTCAGCGGAAATTTCACATTGCCTAGACAACGTGGTATTTCCATTTACTTACAAACACAGAACAATCGAACCTGTTTGTTTGTATTGTTAACTATAAACGTCACAATTAGTACAAAATGAGTCGATTTGGTCATGTACAAGATAAAGAAATAAATAAAGCAATTAAAAAAACGATTTTAGTTATAGTTTTAATTATGTTGCATGAAATTGAAAATTGTATGACAAAAATCCATTTTAATACTCCCATATTCCTCCATTCTAGAAATATTTTTCCTAAATAACGCTCGTACAAAAAATTAACCATATAATTTTCATTCAGGCTTGTTATACAAATTCCACTTGTTCTTCGAACTCGTGAAATTATAAATAACAAGCTTTCATGAAAATTATCAGTAATTTTTAAGCACTCGTAGTATTACCCCCGAAAATGTAATAAATTTATTTAAAATATTGGTTTTTGTGTTAATACAGGCAACATTGATCTAAATATAAAAATTTATTGATATGACAGTTCTAACATCCGATTGCACCGGCAACATTGTGCTATTCAAGGTTGATCGGACAATTGCTTTTCTCGTTTGATAAAAAAATATTTGAATTCAGGTACTGTACTGGCACATCGATGTCATTTTATCTCTTTTTATTCGGTTGTATTATTCAATAATACGTTTTGTGAACTGACTCGATCAACAGCAATCAAATTGAGAATCTAAAGGGAATGACATATCTGTCTGTCACTTAAGATAATAAACAGAAATAGTTTTCTGGCTTTTACCATAGTCTGACAAACTTAACTGTAGCAGCGGAATTTAAACTATTTCAAACGATTATATGTGCGTGTGCCAAGTTTAACTACAAGAAAGCAATAGTATTATACTATATATCAATAGTAATTTTAATGTTAAAATTATTTTTACAATAACAAAATAAAATATTGAAAAAAACAATAATTATTGCGTTTATAATAAAAAACATATTGATAAAAGCTGAAAATCTAAATTTTAGTTATTTACTTATCTTTATTACTTAATACTGAGTTTATTTCTAAAACCGAAATTTAATTTCAAAATATATATTATAAATAATAAGTTTAACAAAATACGTTTTTTAAAGTGGTTGTCATTGTCACTTTTTCTTATGTCGATAAATTTACTATAATACCCTCCAGGGTCCCCGGAAGAAAATTTCGAAAAATTAGGTTCCATGCTTAGTTGGTCGAAAATTTGTAAAATTTTCTGTTAATTTTTAACAATAAAAATCATTGATTTATAAAACGTTGTTAAAGTAAATGTTAACATTAAAAAATATAAATAAGTAAAATTTCCGGGTGGTATTATTCAGTGTGTTAACAAGTTTACACAACTTGCCTCCCTATGATATATTAAAAACAAATTTTTTCTTAATTTTTTAAGAATTTATTATTTTTATTAGATGATTAAAATTGGTTACCTTTTTTAAAAAAATCAATTTTTTAAATTAATGAAAATAAATTAAGTAATTTATTGTAAAGCTATCTTAAAAATTAAATTTAATTAAAATAATTGAATGAAATTGATATTAAGTAATAAATGTTTTTGTAACTAATTTTTTTTTTCTCTAAATAGGTATTACCAATAAATTTCATAATCCACTTGTCAATATTGTCATGTAGAAAAGCGATTCATTTAATATCTAAAAGGTTTTTAGTTTTTAAACGGAATAAATGTAGTATTATTAACTTTAGAATTTAAATCTAAATTTATAGTTTTATAAGAAAATGTATTGGATTTTTCCAAAGACCTTATCGATTTTGTCTAAACTGGCAAATCAAACAAAGTGTCCAGTTGCAAATAAACGAACCTGGTTAGGTGGAGTTTGTCACATATTTTGTTTGTATGGGGTAAAACTTGATTAAGTGTTTGCGCTGTTTTTGGTTCCTCTCTTGGAATGTCAAGCGTACTCGATCTTGTTTGGAACAGCGCTAAATTTGTGGTCCATTTAAAATACTGTATTACAAATTAAACTAAAATTTTAAAAATATATAATCATCCGTACTGGTACTAGTCAAGGGCATCCCAGCCAATTCAACAATCAATTTTTGTTTTAGGGAGCTGGGCGAGTTCGGCACGTAGGGCATGGTAGACACTAAGATAAAAGATGTTCATTCCAATCTCGATTTGACTTGTAAACGGACCGGACTTTACTTACTATAAGACGATATTTTGTCAGCCATGCAAGGAGAGACTGCTTCGGTACATGTCCATGTGCCAGGGTATAGGTATGTGCACTTAAGAGTGCAACAAATTGATTTACCCTTAGAAGCTTGCACATCACCTAAAAAAACTTAAAAAACCTTTTTAAAATTTAAATACTCATCAATATTTCGGTGTCAAGCCAGTCACCGTTTTTTAGATGTTAATACATTTAAAAATATAAATTAAAGAATAATAAAAATTGTTTTAATTTTGCTTTAAAAATCCATTTTTTTTAATTAATAAAAAAGTAATAACATAAAAATATCTAAGCATTTCTGTAATAAAGACATCATATATAAAAGAAATACCCTTGTTTAAGTTCTTTTAAAGGTATTTCTTTATTTGTTCTGTATGAAATTTATATTTTCTTACTAAGATAAATAAAATATGAAACTCATATTAATAATAATATCTCTTTACTTTGTCAATTTAAATATTGCATTTCTGATACAATTAAAGTCCTTTTATATTCAAGAAAATTAAATAACCCTTATTTAGATGTTTTTACTTTTCATTTGCTCTTGTTACAAGATTATTTTCCTTTGTATACTTTTATGACTTAAGAAATAAACAAATATGTGTATATTAAAATGCAAAAAAAGAAATTTTTATTTTATTCAAAATAATTACACATATCTAAAAGTGCTTTGTCTAGTTTTAATAAAAACAACAAAAAAAAAGGTAAATATGATATATAAGTATTATTTTAACCCTTGTAGTACCAAGCTTTTTTACATATTTGCGACACCAAACAAGTTAGTTTTGTTTTTCTTTGATATTTTTACAATTTTTTATGTAAAATAAAAAAAAAACGCAAAAAAATATATTTCGTATATATTTTTATTTCAATACATTAAAAAGAGAAACAACCATAATTAGGTAAAATTTTAATTTTTTTCTTTACATGACATGCAACAAATTTCTTTTTCTGAGTGATTTACACAAACAAACCGTTCACATTTACACAACGTTGTCTTGATTTTCTGGCTTTGAATCTTTTACAGACGAGACATCGACCTTGTATTCCCACTTGTCTTGTTGGAGGAATATTTTGCGAATCCAGTTCTGGAACAACCTTCAAAATATTTTCTTTTAAACTTGCTTTTAAACTATTAGTAGTTTTAAATGTAAAAACCATATTTTCCTTGGCCAAATCTTTTCCCATCTGGAAAAGAAATTTCCTTTTTGCATCCAAGTGCCCGTACCCATATTCTGGATCTTTAATTTTCCTTATTTTATTAGCATTTATAGCTTCAATATCGATAATATGGTAAAAAAGTGCCATGGGCTATCTAAGAGTTTTTCTTTGTGTGTTATATTTTGCTGCCATTTAGTCTGTTGCACCGACAGTTACTTTAGTACTATTATAATGCAAAACAATATCTGGTTTGTAGAGTGAAGCTTTAGTACTTATTTTATCATCGTCATTGCATTTTTTGGTAATTCCACATACATTTAAAGATATTTTTTTCCAAACAGTTTAATAAGTTGATGACAGATCTATCATTTTTAAAATATACTCCAGGGTTTACAAATTTTTTATCCAAAAAGTGAGACATAGGACCCAAACCACATATAAACCAGAGGCTCTTGGCCTTAAAAAAACACTTTGACAAACAAAAAATTTTATTGGCGCTCCCAGAGAAAAATCTGAGTTTCAAAAGCAAATCCTCCATTGGTTTTTCTTTTTAAAAAAATTGATCAAATTTTATTTTTCGATTTTAAATGTCGAAAAAATAATTGCATTTTCTTGAAACTAGAAGCATTTTAAATATTTGCATTAAAAAATTGTTGAGTAAAAAATCTTTTACTGGCTATGGCTTTTAAAGAAACATAGATAATTTTGCAAAATTAGGATTTAATTATAAAATTTGATGAAAATAACGAAAATAATGCAAATAGAGAATTTACTTTTAAAACTTAGATGTTTTTCTGCAAGCGCTGCAAAAAAAAAACATTTTTTGAAAATTTCAATATAAAAATTTTCTTTAGTGTTCCCTTTAAGGCCAAAAGCATCTGGTATATATTTTGTTTATAAAATAAACCATTACATTTTTTTCTCTGTGCCTAAAAAATGTCGACTAAATTTTAAACAGCAGTCAATAATTGCGCAAATTGTACAACAAAAGCCAGAAATGACCAAAGGAAAAGCGAGTAGACATTTAAAATTTTATATTCTCGAACGTGAATTAAATGCCAGCGATCATTTTTAGCCATTTAATTGAGCAGTAATTTATTTCACGGTTTTGGAATATTTTACACCATATATTACTTTGTAAAAGTATTGTGGATTTGATTTGATAGACAATATGACGGAACTTTATTTTTGCTCGCTGCTAAACAGTATCGATGTTTAATTTGGAAATTTTATTAAAGATCGAGATATATGGTTACCATATATTTTTTAAATAATATAGGTATAGATTTTTATTAAAAAAATAATTTTATTTACCAAAAAAATGTTTGCATTTACCACAATATTTTTAAGAAATAAAGGTGGAGGGTTTAACTCTCCTTAAGCACAGTAAAACAAATAATGGATGTGTCCAGGAGAACAGATGTAATGCTAAAAATATGGTAACAATTTAAAGAATAAACTTTGTCGCCAGAGCGCGTTAAGATTCGGCGTGTAAAGTGACTGTATTTATATATTAACCAAGAAAAAAACAGTCATAAATCTTCCAGTTAGGACGGTGGCAAAAAAACCTATAAAATATCCCAAGTAAACAATATATAAAACCTTTCTTTGGTCGGGCCTTTTTAAGAATGTTTAAAAACCATTCTTTATGTTCAATGAGTTAATCAAAAAATTACATGAATATGGGCATTTTTTAACACAAAGCAATTTTTTGCACTATATTATTTTATTAAAAGGTTATCAATTCGAGAAGATTTGTGTTTATAAATTTTTTTAGTATTTGAAACAAATCAGAAATAATTATTTTAACCTGGACAAAAATTTTCGAACCTACTTCTGGTGGTTTTAAAAGTTTATTTTTGGGCCAAAAGGGGGTTCCTTGGCCGTTTGAGGTCCTTCCAAGGCAGTAAGTGTTTCTTATGAGTTTGCAGCTCCTGAATAAAAATTTAACCTGCTTTTTGGGAAAAATGGACATTATATTGTTATTGACAATTTTATAAAAAAAGAAAACGCCATATCTCACAAACCAATCGGGTTTTATTTTTTATTAGAAAGCGGAAAAATTGGCTTTTAAAAATTAAATACTTTGAACGAGTAATTGTAATAAATTGTGCAAGAATAGGTGCCAACTTAAAATTTTAAAAGTTTTACAATTAAACGACGTTTCCTACTTTTAATGATAAAAAATTTTGCTACTTACTACTAGTTAAGTAATGCATTGTATGTGTAATTTAAGACGAACATTGTTGAACTATCATAATACTATAATTCTGTTATAAGCGCCTAAACTTTCGACACTGTCTAAGATTAAAAAATCATTGACTTTGTGTATAAAATGTTCAAAATTAATCCCCTCCAAAGTGTTTTTCCAAAATGTTGTTTATTTATTGAAATAAAAAAAAGGGTATTTTCCACAAATACTAAGTAACAGCTTTTTAAAAAACTATAAAATCATTTCATTCTTTTTTAGAGTAGAGATAAAATAACATTTTTAAATAAAAAATTATTTAAAAAAAATGAGAATTAATAGAGTAAAACAAAAAACTTGCGCTTTTTAACGAGTAGCAACAAAGAGCTTTCTTAATGGTGGTCTTGCAGAATTTTGTCAAATATTTATAAGTCAGACCAATTCTATTTAAAGGAGAGATAAAAAACAGAAAATTTCGACGTTAATTTTTTTCTTATACCTAAAGAAAATTAATTATTGCAATAAATATTCTGAGGGTGGTCTGGTAAACAATTGTCTCAAGAATAGGGGTGCCAGACTTAAATTTTTATATTCTACTGATTAAAACTTTTTTAAATAGTAAAACATTGTATTTATATCTTATACTTTAATTTTACAAAAAAAAAAAAACGACAAGTTACAGATCGCCAGACCGTTGGTTTATTACTGGCGTAATATACAGAAAGTATTAAAGTCTATTTTTGTACTGGTTAACCTCCTTTTAAGACGAACATTGCTTGAACTATAGTACCATAAATAGCTATAATTTCTCTGTTAATAAACGGCCCTTTAAACTTTCGGACACTGTTTTAAGATTTAAAAAAAAAATCATTGATTTTTTACTGTAAAAAACATAGTATCAATAATAATCCCTCTAATGATTTTAAACTTTACCTAGAAAAGTGTAAAAAATACACTCTAACTGACTTAAAAATATTTAAACGCGATAAAATAACAAAAAAATGAAAACATTTTATAAAACACGCGGGACTAAGTAAAAGGCAATATGGAACAATGTTATAACAATAAAATAGAGCAGTTCGTCTGAAGAAACGGTGAAATTGTACATTTGCGGCCATTTAAGGGTAATGTCTCGCAATTTATTCTATTATGGGGCCATTCTGTTCCGTTACATATTAAAGTGTTTAACAGATAACATTTCCCCCGGAATATTCCGGTTTAATGAGCCTTATAGTTTGGTTATTTTTCCTAGAACCATTGAGATACATACGGGCTAAGTGAAAATGCATATAATGAAAAAAAAGTAAAGGTTTTTTGTGAACCCAATGACGCTGCAAATTATTAAAATAAAAAGATGCTTTATTTAATAAAATACCAATATTATGGAGGTGTTTTATTAGACCACATTTAACACATAGCATTGTTTCCAAAATAGTTTTGTTAGTAATGCCGCCAAGAGTCTTAAGCGTGAGAAACAGCTTGAGAAATATATTCGATCAGACAGAAAGGTTTATTCAGTATAACTATTTAAAGGGCGTATTTTTGAAATCAAAATAAGACTTTTTTCTATAAATATCTGTCATAAATGCACCCTTTTTAAGATACAGGCATCGAAAAAAAGTGTAGACCTACAAAAAAATGTCAACAATGACAAACAAAACGTGGTTAGTTAACACAAAATTAATCAACAGCGTAAATAATAGTACCACAAAATAAATAGTTATAGTATTTTGTTCTTTTTGACATTAGAGTTTAAAAGCTCATGACACATGTTTCATGAATTGGAGGAAAAACATTAAACCTTCGCACCATAAGTAGTTGTCGACAAACTCTGCTGTCGGCTAAATATGAACTGCAACCCAATAGGTGCAAATTTAAGATTTGGACGCCCTGTAGAATGACTATTGCCAAATGAGACACTAAATGGCATAAATATATACAAGTTTTATTAAGAAAAAATATAAATAAATCATTACCTCACAAATTTCTGTGATACGCCAATGGGGTGTATCAATTTAAAATTAACACAGAGAAATATTTGAGTAGCTCTACTTAGCTAGAAATGTATACCTTTGTACGAGACCTTACCATTTTATTTGATTACAGAAAAGATGTGACACGGAGAAAATAGTACTATACTACCATGTAAACCTGCCATTTCCATCAAATATTTAAATAAAAACATTCCGGTGGTTTTCCCGAAAATGCAAGAGAATTTTTTTACAATCTTAACGTAATAAAATTAGAGAACTTTCCAGCCATGGCTTCCTCAACCAAACACACAGTTGTACTCCCGTAACAATTAAAGAAACACTTTCAGTCACGGTCCACCTTTGAAAAGGCAGATGACTGTACTGAATTCCATCGAGCTTTGACATCTACGGCTTTTTGTACGACCCATTTTATTGGTCTATTTCCTTAACGTGCGTGATGTACTCTTACGACGCTAATTCTTTTATTGAAGCTTATCGTCTCTCGAAGGGCACGTTGTTCTGATTGGCTGGGCTGTTACCTACACGTTTAGGCAGCGTGGTATTTATACGAAGCGCGGCCTTCTATTTTTAAATTGCTAGGGAAGTTCCAAGAATTGAATGTCTGTCGCGATTATTTAAAAATTAATAAAGCGGTGTTGTCACGATTATGTGGGAAATTCACTGTAAATTTAGATTTTCATTATTTTATAAAGATTAAGAAGAAATGCTTGCGCTCTTGTGGCTATAGAAAATTAGCTTCTAGGTTGCAAGAAGTGTTTCTGCAACATAAAGTGTTATGTGGGTGTCAAGGGAACGAAAGAGCTAAAAAGAAACGCGATGCGACGAGAGACGATAATCTCTTGTCTTAGAGGGGTCACTAATTATACTTAAAAAGGTCTTTTAGTTTGTTTATTTGCCCTAGAACATTTATACCTACAACAGACATTTAGTGTTAGACATGTGTGTTTTACTGATGATATTTTTTTTGAAATTTTTTGGTTGTGTTAGTCTAATTACGTGTTTTTTTTGCTAGAATTATTTACATGCATACCCCTAGCTTAAGTAAAAATGCATAAACGAAGAAGAAAATTAGTTTTTTTTACGATAACGATATTGTAATCCTTAAAAATAAAGACATTTCTTTATTTAACAGAATTTACTTTAATAAAACACCTTATTTTTTATTTTACTGATAAAAATATTACAATCTAAGATAATTAATAAATTAGATTTTAAGCGTTTATCAGATATTTTTTTTGGGATATTTTATTTAAATAAGCATTTAAATTTAATAATTTTCCTTTAATAATTAAAAAACTACAGGTAAGGAAAAAAACTATAAAAAAATAAATATTTCCCAATAATTTGTAAAATGTTAAAAATAGTAGTATTAATTATACAATCATAATCTTTTTATTACCTTTTTTAAATTTAAACAAATATATATTTGATCAAAAAATTGTTTTGTTATTAAGTCATTTTAAAATTCATTGTATTATACGGTCACTTTGTTTTATTTCATAATAAAGTGTTTACCAGATAATAATTCTCACAAAGCATTTTAATTTAATAGGCCTTAAATTATGGTATTTTTCCAATAGCCGTTGCAATACGTACAGAATATTAAAAAATGCATAAAGAAAATTGAAAATTGGATTTTTATTAGAGCCAACGATATTACAAGCCTTGGATATAAAGAAATTTAATATTCCTAAAAGAGTGCTTTTACCAATTATTATTTTTTAACTACAAATTTAAACTACATTAGATTATATAAATATTTACTAGGTACTTAACTTAATTTTATTAAATTTATTTTGTCTATTTAAAAATATTAATTAGGTTTTTTACCAAATGTTGCTTTAATTTGTTTTAAATACTTAAAACATTTTATTCACCAAAACTGTTTTTCTCGGACTAGGAAGTGTTGAATCTATTAGAAAATAGCCAAAAAAATATAATTAGGAATGTAAGAAATGCTAAATAAAACTGGTATTGTAAAAAAATTAAAATGCTTACAGAAATTAAGGCAACAATTTAATAAAGAAATATAGGTAAAATCTTAATCAAAGGAATTATTTTTTTATAAAGCTAAATATTTATTTTTACACCCTTATATACACCCCTTTAATAGTTATTGAAACACACTCTGAGTGGGCAGCATTTATTTTTGAGTCGTTTCATAACTTTTAGGTACATAATAAACTTGTTTTTAAAACTATATTTATTAACTTACTGAGATATATTAAAATTAAGAGCAAACTTAATGGTATAAAATATAAAGTATAAAAACTGTGAACCAAGGTCAATTTTTAATAAATATATATTACTTAATTCATATGACAAACAAATTATCATACAACAAAAAGTCGAAAACCACCTGTTGAAAAACATGCGCACATCATAAATGATAACAATTAATTTATTGGGTGTCATTAACCAACCTTAATAATAAGGAATTATTAGAAATATAACTCTCACTTTTGTCGGAACCCATAAATATTTATATGGTTCTTTAATAGAGTCTAGAAAATATAGAATGTATACAATATGTCTGGAATATATAAATAGGACATATGTTTTTATAAACATGAACTGAGAAATGCTTCTGAGGAGGCTAGAGTCCCCTAAAAGGGGAAATCTGAAGATATTGTAGCCTGATATCTCTAAAACGGTTAAGGATACTTTTGCCTTTTTTCTAAGTGGCATATATGGGGCCCAGAATATTTCTGGTTCTATAGGTCAAGACTTAATATTAGAATTGATATTAACTTACATGAAATTTATTATCAGTGGTGTCTTAAGTAGAACACTTTTTACTTTCGCGAAAAGGGTAGATTTTATTAACATAACATCGCCTTGAAATACCTTTATTGTATAAGAAACTATAAAATATTAAAATTTGTTGCAAAAAAAGGTAAACTATCAAATAAAATATTATTACTAATACGTGTTTTGGCTTTATTAAATATATAATGCCTTAAAATAAAACGTTCAGATTTAAAGGAAAAAAATGTGATATTGTTATCTTATTATATTAAGAAAATTATGCAGTTAAATCTTAAACAAATTTAGAGATATCGGGCAAAATTGATCTTTAAGGTCCCCCTTTTAAAGCACTTCAGCAGCTTTAATAGGGATTCCTTTATAAAGATATTGTACTTATTATTATACGCCCTGCCTTAACTCCAATTATACATTTTTAATAAATACTGGCTAAATGTCAAAATAGCCTTAAACCAAAAAAAACTGTAATACATTTTATAAAAAATGCAAGTAATTTTCTCTGAGTATCAAAATTTTCTTAAAATATTCCGTTTCCTTAATAAAACAATAAAATTTAGTTTTGTTTTTTAGCCAAGCTTTGGAAGTTGGTACGCGACTCTCGTTTCAAACTTTAACTTCTGGAAATCGCAGATTTTAGTAAAGCTCACACAGATTCTCCTAATTTAAGAAACTTTCAGATAGTTGTTTTTATTGGAGATGCTTTAAGCTTACTTTGGCGTTCTCGAAATGGAACCGTAGTTTATTTTACTATTCGCTTGCTATTTTTATCGCTTTATTTATCTTTTAGAATTAGAATATTTTTTGTTATGCTTATTAAGGGATTATAATTTAAACCTTATTTTTAAAATACATCTTAAGCCATTTATTTTTTACTTAATGATTAATTATACGTTGTAATCCAATATAAAAACTTTAAAATATATTTTCAACATCTTATTTTTTACCTATTAGTTGATTATTCGTTGTAATACAATATATAGGTTTATGACATACCGTTGTTTAAAATAATTTTGTTAATTGTGTTATTAGCCAAAGGAGGAAATTATAAGAAACCCTTTAATAAATAAAGTTTTAGAAATAGAATATAAACATTTATACCTTTTTTTGTTTAAAGACGCGATTAATATAATATGTACATTTTTCAAAAATTTTTATATAATATGCAATTTAAGAATAAGCATTTTTTTATAATTACCTCTACGGCTTACCTTGATTTTTCTGGACTTATTTTGGACCTATCGAATTATTAAAACGATAAAGGTTTTTAAATTTTAAATTATTCTTCAGGCGTATTTTCTATTTAGCGCAATAACAAATATTTTTATAAGTCGTAAATATGGGAACCCATAAAATAAACTTGAAATGTCTACCATTCTTTTTAAGGTTTTATTTGTTTTTTATGCTAATTTTTGGCCGAAATTTACTTCAACCGAGAAAAAGTAACTAAAAAAATGCTTTATTTTTTACCTTTTATTTATAAAACCTGGCATACAAAATACATTAAAACATTTTTTTAAACAAGGCAATTTTCAATTAAACATTTAAATCATAACTGGCATAAGTGGTATAATAATTTGGTAATTTAAAAATTTCGTCAACAACAGATTAAAATTTAAAAGCATTTTTTTTTTATTTGAAACGTAAATACACAGATAATATTATGTTGACTGGTGTGTAAAATAATTACTACTTCTGCTAAAAACAATATTAAAACAAAAAAACTTTTTTTTAAACAAGGCAATTTTCAATTAAACATTTAAATCATAACTGGCATAAGTGGTACCGAAAATCGGTTGTGCACGTTGGATGACCTATAAAATATTTTAACACTCGTCACGTTACTGTTGTTATAGTGGCAAAAAACTGTGATATAAAATAATTAAAATAAGGTTAGGACCTAAAATAGGGGTACTATAGAGCAAATCTATTAAATATTTTGTTCTAAGCGTATTTATTAAATTTTAAAGAAAAAAAAATTAGAAATTGTAATTTTTGCGACATTTTATTTATAAATTTTAACTTTTCCTATTTCTCACTGAAAATTATTATATTAACACCTTAAATATATTTTTTAACAAAAACAAACAAAATTATTTTTGTAACAATAAGGAGACAGAAATGTCTTAACATTATTGTAGACGTGATTCCATACTACATTGTATCCAAAATCAAAAACTTAATAGCGGCACTTTCAATACGTTGGTTACTTCACAAGGAATATCGCTTTTTAGATTATAAGCACGAAGTTTAATATCTTTTTTATAATAACACCACCTTACCAAATTTTTTTGTAGAGTGGTAAAATCCTTATTTAAATTAAAACGTGGGTGTCATACCTTGGTTGGTAAAAAAAATGCAATAAAAGGTAAATTTAACTTTATATTTTAATTCAAATTTATATTTTAAAATCAAAAGATAATATATTTTTTTATATTTAACGAATTCAAAATGGCATTGAAATAAGAAAGGCATCACAGTCGATGAAACATCTATTTTTTTTTATTTAAAATAATATATAGGGCATTGACTATGTACCACATAAAGAAACTCTTACGTTAAAAAAGTTTTATTGTTTCATATGTTAATATAATCCTAGGACATAAAAAACCGCTACCATGCATTTCTGAGATAGGGCGAATTTGCCAATTTTCTTTGATTTTAATATTAAAAAAAATATATAATTTGTCAACCGTACTTGTAATAGTAGGTCTTTTGTACATCTCTCCTATAAGCTATGTAGTATTTATGCTGATAATGATTATCTCTATGTTAGAAAAATATCCCTATTTCTCTAGAGGTCTATGACTCGTCAATAAAACAACTTAGGCTACACCTACATAAAACATGGCTAATTTTTTTCGGGGCTGATACATTCTCTAAAGTTAGATTGTCCAGTTATGTTGTCTTTTATCCATTTAAGAATATAATAAAATGTTTCCTTACTCACCCGGTGGTACTCTTTGAATTTATCAGGGTATTTAAGTAAAGTTTGGAAAGTTTTATTAAACTCTCCTGAATACCTGTCGTCGTTAAATTTATGTACCCATATACGTTTTCTTTTAAATTTTTTAAGAACGTTGTTCTCTAACAACATTCAATACATAAAATCGTCATCAGAAGTCATTGTCGGTGGTCGGTGGTCGGGTGTTAACTGAACCAATGTAGGCACTCATATATCGGATAAGAAAATAGGACTACATCGGATCAGGAGAAATACGGATCCAATGAAGGTGAAATATGTGGACTCGTTTACCGTTGTAGTTCTTTTTACCCCTCTTTTTAGAGATAGTCAGTAGTCTAATAACAGTTGCCAATAAAGCGATTTCTAATGACGATGCACAAAAATTATTATTTTTAAGAACAAAATGTCGCAAAAATTTTAATTTGGTCAATGGTCAACATATTTCTTGGAATTATAGTAAATAAGCCTAAAGCGAAATTTTAAACAGTATTGTTTAGCTATATACCACCAGTTGCTTGACAAGCATAACGTATTTTTTAGGTTATTTGACAAGCGTAACTAATGACTAAATAGCTTTGATTTAGGTGTATTTTTAAAGAATCTTTTTTAATCACCCTGTTCAATAAAGTTACTTAATTTAGAGTAATAATAACAAATTCAAAACAGATTTATAGCTTTCTAAATATTTGAAAATAAATTTTAATTTTTACCTAATTTACTTACTAAACCAGAAAATATAATGGGACCGAAAAATCACGCCTATATAAAACGTGCATAAGGTCGTGATATCAATTAATTAAAAGGGCCCTATTTACCAACCTTTATAATGTTAAATTATTAGAAATGTTACACCTCGGCGAGCTCGAAGTTAAGTTAAAAGGTTCCGAGTCCCTTTTAGCTTTTACCCTAATAAATTCAGTTTTAGGCCCAAATTTACAAAATGTGTTTGTCCGAGACCGGTGTGCGGTATAAAATTATTCTGTTTAAATTGTATAATAAATGTTAAGATGGTGACGTTTCTGAAATAATTATTTTCTCAACGGATAATCAGTTGCAACCACAGATGTTAAACAAGAACTAGAATACTTGGTAGGTATTAAAAAAAAAGGACACTCCTATGTATAAACTTTTCTTTCTGAGAGCCGTGTGATTTATTTTGAAGGACGCGGCCTCCGGGGCTTTTGTGTTTCCCCCCAATCCTCCCATAGTCTTGTTCCTTCTACAAGTCTGTATAACCCGAGACTGGTTGATTATAAATTCCTGTAGGCTTATTTTCGGTTGCCCAAATAAGGCCTTCTTTTTTTTATTTAATGCTTTAATTCTCCAGGATGTGGAGTAGGTTCCTTTCCCTCATCCGCATATTTTGCCATCTTTTGGGGTCCCTTACATTATCGTGCGCTATTAAAACCCTACTGTTATGGAAATTTTTTTACTTTGTCTGGTAGTTCTTCCTTCTTTATTTTGGATAATTTATGAAACCCCTTTCATGTTTTAATCTACTGATGCTGGACTAGTATTTCTGTTTGTTTTGAACCTTTATTTTTTCGTAATTACTTTGGCCCCCCGGGGTTTTTAAAGAGGTTGGTTTCCTGTCTTGTAGCTCATTCCTTTTTGTTGCCTTCTATTCCCGGTTTCCGAAGCCCACAGGAGAGTTCCCTACGTTCTTATGTTATTAACAACTTCCTCCCGTTTAGTTTTTTCTCAAAAATACGTAATTTAAAAATGGCCGGCTGCTAAATTTAAAAAA
>JAHBCN010004480.1:0-63624 GCA_019359885.1 Listronotus oregonensis
CCTTTAGGATGAAAGGTACCTGTTTCTCCTAATCGATCGTAAATATTTTTGAAGATCTTAAAATCAGGTTGTCTTCGATTTGGATCGAGTTCCGAATATCGTCTCTGGGCTCCTCGTCCATTAAAAGTTTTCTGCGCGTATACACACAACATATCCAGCATTTCTGCGTTTGAAAACAAACTCTGTGTCGGAATTGTGACTTAACTTACGATAAACTCAAAAAGTAAACAGTTTCTGACAAACCTATTTTACAATAATCAACAAATAGCAGTATGGCGGTTTTATAGCAACTGCATCTTTATAGCTTACTTTAAGAAAAAAATTTGTTTGCAAATTACAAGAATTGGGCAGGGTGCACTAAACAATTTAAATGCAAATATCTCCAAAACGATGACTCTAAACGACCTGAAATTAGTATACTTTTTTTAAGTAATAAAAATGAAAAAAATATTACTTTTATTAAAAACTTAAATACACTGAGGCACAAAAAAGTTATGACCTAATAAATGTGCGAAAAATGCTTACAGATCGCCCTCTCTACATTGTTCATTAAAATTTCACAAAAAAAAAATTTTTCTTCTTAAGAAACCCTTAACTGCAAAATTTTGTAAAAAGGCGTTAGTTTTTCTCAAAGTTATTAGAGAAAAGCAAAAATTAAGTTTTAACTTTAACACCCCGTATCTCAGTTAATATTAAAATTTCGGATATAGGTAAGTATGATTAAATCCTATTATTTTACTTAAGGAATCTGCGGTTTTTCTATGTACCATTAGGTAGCGGACACCCTGTATTTAACATAACTTGGACATTTAAATTTAAACGTTAAGACAGTTTTCATAAATTTTAAGATTTAACTTAAATAGTTGTACGGAAAGGAACAAGGAATGAGCAACCGACATTCCATGTTTAATTCCATCATCTCTAATTTTGTAATTAAAACGCCTAATTTATATTTAAATATTTTATTTAAAATTTTATTACTTAAATAGAACCACAATATTAATTTTAATTATTTATAGAAGTAAAATCACTGGCCTTGTAGAACAATATAATGGTAAGAAATATAATCATTTTGTATTTTACTAAATAAATAATTACCAAATTGCAAATTTAAACCAACTTTACAAAGAGTTCGCCTTACAAAAAAATAAAAAAATTTTTTTTTAACACAAAAGGTTAAAAGACTGCAATGGACGACTTTTTCAGCACCTTTTATAGGGGTCGTCGGAATGGGGATAAATTAGAGCAATCTACTGTTCAAAAATTAATAAACTAAATGAAGTAATTATATTTCTCTAAAATCTTATAAACTAAAATCCTACTTGTAACCGTAAAATTATATATTAGTAAGGAACGTCTGTCAAAAATATGGTTTTTACTTAAAATAGTATCTGCCAAAAATTAGTAACTTGTCAAAGAGCTACAAAATAATATGTTTGCCCCAAGGCTATGTACAGCCAATGCATGTAAATAAAAATATTTTATTTTTGTGTTGCGTCAATTTGGTCAGTTAAAATATAAAATTATTTAAATTAAAAAATTGGGTTGCCCTAAACCCAGTAGATATTTACAAACAAAGTTTAAAGTTATAAAAAATATGTACTCTTAGTTAAAACAAAACCCTTTTCTTCATAATACATTTTAAATTTTACAAAGTAATTACAAAAATAATACTAGTAAGTTGTGTAGTAATTTACATTTAAACTTTAATGTGGGTTTGCACGTTATTTTGCAGTTTAATGTTCCCTGAACAAACCCTAAGCAATTACCGGTTCCTTCTTACAACTAAAATATCTGTTGTTGTTCTCACAATTAAAGGAATATTTACAGAAAAAGAGGCTGCAACAATTGTACCTAGCGTGGCCCGAACTACCATTCTCGGTAAAATTGAAAACTTATGATGTTATTCGTAAAAAGTTATTATGGAGCTAAAAGTGCTTTTGAAAAAGATATATTTTTAGGGCAGGTAATTACAATAAATCGTATTTTTTTAGTTCAGTAGTGGTCTATTTTTAAAAAATTTATTTAAGTGTAACGTGTAAAAGTACATCAATGCATTGTTTTTTTACGCTTTAAACTAGTAGTAATATAAAACCAGAAAATTGGGGAAACGCTAATCGCTTGGTTTGGACGCCTTGTAGAATGGCTATTGCTAAATTAGATACTAGGAATAGAATAACTATACACAAGTTTTTATTTAAAATTAAATATATATATTACACCACAAAATATTGTGTGATAGGCCATTGGGGCGTATCAGCAACTCAATTCAATGTTTATAACTATACAGTTTCTAAAAAGTAAAAAAAAAATCCCTTGACAAATATTTTAAATTTGGTTTACTTAAAAAATAAAGTAAAGGTTCGAAATTACCCTTTTACTTCTACAAAATTCTCAAAGACTTAATTTAAAAAAGAGAAAAAAGTTACAAAATTTACTAAAAAAATTCACTTAAATTTGGCAAAGAAATTGATTTAAATTTCACTAAAAGTCTATAAGGCGTAAATCTACCTGCGTTACGACACATTTAGAAATTGTTTTTTTTATCACTATAGAAGTTAAAAAGTTTAAAGTCAAATTTGAAAAATATTTACAGTTCTTGGGACATCCCGTATTACTTGCCACTTCTGTGACACTACAAATTCTTAACAAACTATATTATCAATACGTTCTATGTTACCTTTTATGCAGCTAATCTCTTCTAAATGCTAGAGAATTTTTACGTTAAAAATATATTATATATATATATATATATATTAATATATATATATATATATATATATATATATATATATATATATATATATATATATATATATATATATATATATATATATATATATATATATATATATATATATATATATATATATATATATATATATATATATATATATATAAATAGACACAATATAATAAAAATTATAAATTAAATTATTTATGTTCAATATATGTCCTCCGATATATCCTCCGTTGTTGTTGAGACAGAACCGATGCCCCCTTTTCTGACTTTTCAGAGACTTTCTTGTGATATTTTGATTGGTTTAATTCTGTCAGTTACATTTTTCCTTTTTCTGTACATTATCAATATTTCTTTTGCTGAACAGGAATCCATATCAATCTGTCAGGTGTTAATGGCAAGTTAGACGACCATTTCTTGATTTAGGCGTGCAGAAAATAGACGTTTTTGAATTAATAATATATCATTTTAGATTAAAAGATAAATACAAGAAATTAAATAATCATATAAAAAATAGGACATTCAATTTACAAAGATATATCAAAAAGACCCCCAGAGTTTTTTTTTTTTTTTTGGTTGCTTAATTGTTTTTTTAATATTATTTTCGTAGAATATAAGATGACTATTTGTCTGCTTTATTGAATAATCCTGTTTACTGACTATTTCAACTGTGCATTACTTTAGATATCGCTTAATATTCTTTCAAATGTCTATTATACCAACCTTTCAAATTTTATGAATTTTGGCTTTAGATAATTTTTATTCAATAATTGAAATACGTATATTATAATGGTTATTAACAGTACAAGTGCGTTTAGGAACATGATTACAACAACGAGTGTAAAATTTATAATATCGGGGTCATAGACCGAGTTTTTTTTATTCACACGAGTGTTTTGGTCATGTTTAATTGCACCTGTGATGTACAATGTTTTATCTATAACCGAAAAATAAGTAAATGGTGGTAGAGGAGCTTTCCTCGCCTGAGGCGGTACCACCCCACTTGCCCTTTAAAGGACCTAAAGAAGAAAGAGATCTAGGGGGTTGGGAATTATGGGGGGAACCCAGACAGTCCACGAAGGATGTATACCAACGTACCGTGGGTCCCCCAGTGTGGTGAGAGGAGTTTGTTAAAGGGGATTTAAATTTTTTGGAGATTGGGAGGAGAAGGGAAAACTTCGCGGGCAGGTTCCATAGTTTTGAAAATTAGGAATAAAGGAACGAAGAAAGCGGGAAGTTCGGTGCCTCTAACTGAACTGTAAAAGGATGCATAAAAGTTGCACTACGTGTTGCTCTTTTGGGGGCTGCCAGAGAAGGAATAATATGGCCCAAACCTCTGAGCAGAAGCCGTGAAAATACCTATAGAATAGCGACAGATCCCCTACAGCTCGACGATGGGCAAAAGGGGAAGTTTTTGTGAGCGTTGATCATTGACAAGATGAAAACCCTTTTTTTGAATGGAGTCCAGAATGCTGGTTGTAGGGGGCCATTCCCGGACATGAGAACAATATTCCAAAGAGGGTCTGATTTGGGATACAACAGAGGCAAGATTGGAAGAAGAGAAATATTTTCTGGCTGGGAAAGAGGAACCAATTTTTTTTGAAGCTGCCGAAGCTATGGATGAAATGTGTTTGTGCCAGTTGAGGTTATTCTCAAAGTAACCCCGACTAGTTTTTCGACCCTTTTTCTGCAGAACTTGGCAGCTCATAAATTGATGAGCTTTCGGGGACTTTTTTCGCGACAGCGAACATGACTGTTTTTTAGGATTAAACTGAACACGATTTTGGCGCCCCAATCCAAGATAAGTTTGAGGTCTTGTGAAAGAGATACTGCATTGACCTGCGCTTGTTTTCAAAACGGAATTATATCGGTTTAAGAAATTGAATACTGGGAGTGGGGGGTTTACTATCGTCAGCAAACTATGAATGGGATTGATTGTGGAAGAGAGAAGATCGTTAATGTGTAGAAGAAACAGCGTGGGTGCCAGCACTGAGCCCCAAAAACCCGCATTAATTTGGTAGAAACTGGAGGAATGGGCCATCTACACTAACTGATATAGTCGATTAGAAAGGAAACTGGAAATCCAAGAGCAAACCTTAGGTGGAAGACCGTAAGAAGGAAGTTTGTAAGCCCATCATGCCAGACCTGATCGAAAGCTTTGGGTATGTCAAGAGCAACGATCTGGGATTCATCAAGAAACTCAAGGACTTTGGGTTTCCCGTGTGTAGACAAAGAGAAAATCAGCTGTGGGTCTACCGACGGAATCCAATTGTCTATCATGTAAGACTTTATGTTTTTCCAGACTCTTAAGATTTGGGAATTAATTAATTTTTCCATTACCTTGCAAACAACTAAAAAAAAGATATAGGGTCTATACTTAGAAGGAGACTTTTGATCCTTTTGGGGACAGGTTGCACACGTGCAACTTTCCAACTCTCCGAAAATGCCCGTCAAGATTCGAAAGAGGCGAGTTAAGATGGGTGCAAGCCTGGGAGCACATTTTTTAAGACGATTGCTGTATGCCATCCAGCCCAGACGATTTTTAACAAGAGAAGAAAGAACTAAAATCTGAATTAATCGAAGATGACGTACCTGGGGCAAAATTAAAATATTTAAAACCACAAGACAATCTTTTCCAGGACTTAAAACGATAGTTTGGATGTCGTAATGAAAAGGTTAGTTGATTTATAAATAGCTTCCAAATTTATAGGATTTCTTTACTTATTTCAGTACAATGCCCTAATGGCTCCTTATAAAGTTCGTTTGTCCATCAGCACGAACGTCTCAAGTTAGATTCTACCACGACTTCAAAAACTGTTTTTTAATAAAAGCAAAAGCGCCCACATCTGATTTTAATATAAAAAAAGTTCTATACTAAAATATATATAATGTTATAAATACCAACTAACAATATTCTGGAATTAACTAAATAACTAAACCTATATTTAAAAATTAAAAACTTTATCAAGTCCAAGGTCTTCCGTACCTTTACGATGCTGCATTACCCCATCTAACAGCTAAACCAATTCTTTGGATAATGAAACTTTTAGATATTTTTTGCATGTAATTTTTTTACAAATTTCATTTATAAAATCCTTAGCCGTATATCCCAAAGAACCAAAAGTTTTAACAGCAAAACCAATGAAAATAAAGCGGTCTTTAAGCTCTTTATATTTTAGATGTTATTCTCTGCAAGACGAGCAGCCGCACCTACTAAATTAGAAGTTTTGTCCCGATAGAAATTTGCAAGATTATGGCTGCATGTAGCGTCCCAAAGTAATTGTTTTCCTTATTTCCAGGGAATAAAGGTCATTCCATCGTCTTTTCCATCGCTTCTGCAAACTCCAAAAGGCTCTAACACAGTTCTTGGAGTCATTTTAGATGTAGAAGTTGCCGCAGTATGTGTCACAGAATTAATATTGCCGGAAACGCATCGATCAAAATATGGCAAAAAATATACAACCAGTTTTTGACACGGTGTGACGGCAAAAAGGTAACAAAGTAATTTAAGCGAAATTGAGGATTGTTTTAAAGAAATGTAAAAAATATGCTATAAATATTTATAATAATAAGTGGTAGGGATTTGTATCAAAAACTTCTGTCTCAAAGTATATCATTATGGCTTTTGACGGACCATACCCCAATAAACCTTTAACGATTTTAATACCTATTGTTATTAGGTAAACCCATTTGTAGATAAGGGTAGGGGTGGGCCAGGTATTTCTTAAGTATTAACCATTAGGCATATAAATATTTTGGATAATATTTTAGTCAGTGTTGAATAACTGCTTTTACATGTTTGAAAAGTTGTTTAACGAGAATATAACTATGTCGCGTCGAAATCATTTGTCATTAGATGCAAAAGAGGTTGGGAAAAATGTGTATGAAACTTTAATCAGTAGAGGTCTAAGAAATCTAAGCTTTAAAAGAAACCTGTCTACTTACAAAAATTCCAATATCATCGATAAGGGATATTATTATTAGTGAAGAACTGAACAACAGAAAAAATTATTGATTTTCAATCTCACCATATAGACAATAGTGATCAGGACCTAATAAAAAGGAAAAAATATTGTCTTTATAAAAGCGGAGTTATTCCTGCCTTGGATAAACTAGAAAAGAAGCTAGATGAAGACGAAACCAATATAAATATTAGCTGTGCCACCCTCCATAGGGTTGTTTGTAAAATGGGATTTAAATACCGCAAAATAGACAAAAAACAAGTAGCAATGGAATCGCACAGATTACGCACTTGAGGATTTAATTACCTTCAAAAAATTAAAAGATATAGGTTAGAAAACAGATACATAATTTACCTTGATGAAACATGGTTCGATACACACGACACAGTATCGAAAATTTGGGTTGATTCCAGTCAAAACTGTGAGACGAAAGCACCTTCCAATAAAGAAAAACGCATTACCATAATACACGCTGGTTCAGAAGACGAATTTGTCCCAAAATACTTGCTGTTGTCTGCAAAGAATATTAAGGATTCTAGCTTTGATTATCATGAAAATACAAGTGCAGAACTTTTTATAAACTGGTTTCTATATTATCTTTTAAAAAATATTCCAAACAACAATTTATTGTCAGACAAAGCAATACCAAGCAGCAAAACCTTCATCAAGTTCAAAAACTGAAATCCAGGAATATTTGTTAGAAATGATATTTATTTTGTTCAGTTACAAAAACACTTTGAAGTCCAAATTCATAGCAATTAATAAACAATATGTTACGAATTCCTCCGTATCACTGTATGTTTAACTCCATAGAGCATTTGTGGAACCAAGTAAAATCAAAGATCAGAGCAGAAAATGGTACATCTACTTTAAGTCCAGAAGTTACAAATTTGATAAAAATGATCTTACTAACATACCAGTTGAGAGCTGAAAAAATTCACTACAGCACATTATAAAAATTGAGGACTCTTACATTTCTATCCAAAACAACATAAATCCTATTGTAATTAATCTCAATGATGACTCTGATAGTGAAACAGAATTGGATTTAGATATTTAGATTAAAAATGTATTTATGTATAGATAATGCAGTTATAAATTTATTAAAACTTTGCATATATTTAATTTCTTAATGTAATTTTAAGATTATACTTACTCAAATAAACAAAAATTATGAATCTTTATATTATTAAAGTCCGTCCCTAATGTTCTGTCCTTTAATACCTACCGATTTGCAGTTTTATTGCTGTCGGCAGGTATAATTCATAAATGAAGGCAAGAGCTAACACGGTATTCTTTGAGACAGACTTTACATATTTGTAGTTTTTTACTTATTATTACAAAGACTAATTGTGGTATAAATTTATAACCCCACTAAATGAGTCTTAAAATATACTTTAAATTCTACAAAAAAAATTAGTTATGTAAAAACGTCATAACTTAATGGTCGTAATTAAATTACTAACTAGCTATTTTTCAATGTTTTAAATTTAAAATGTTAAAAATCAGTTAGTGATTTTTTTTGTAAATAAAAACGGAACTATTAAAAGCCATGATTTAAAAGGTCACTTGTGTATAAAAAAACACTTTTATAACTCGTGAAAATAAATTGACTGTCAATTTTTATCAAAGTTTTATTGGATGCACCAGAATTAGTTTTTTTAATAATAAATTGCTTTTTATTGATTCTGGGTAATTATAAATGACCCTAAAATATAATTTAAATTAAACTGCATTCACCTTAAATTGTATTTTGTGTTATTGACAATAATAAATAGGTATGCGTTTATTACATTCTCTTATTTTACTTTAATGTGGTAATATGGAAATTCATATTTTTCACAATAAAACTTAAATTTAATTAAAAACCCAACAATTTGGATTTAATAAGTATTTTAAAAAAAGAAATATGTTACCAACACTTAAAAACAATATATTTTTTTAATTATATCCAATTTTAAATTAGTAAGCCCTAACAAGAAAGAACCCTTTATCTCCAAATTTAAAAAAATCGAGATTTTTGCACCAAGCGAATAATCACGATTTAAACTTTGCATTTACATAGAAAAAACCTTGCTTTTAAAATTTCTAAAGGTTTTATGAAGAAAAATATTTTGCCCATAAAAACCCAAAAAATGCTTTTATACTTAGTACAGGGTCCGCAAACAGAATAACCCATTTAAATTGCTTATAAAAATTTATTAACTTTAAAAAACAAAACAAAGGAACATGTATTCTTAAACAAGAAAGATGGAGTTTATTATGCTTGAATATGTGTGCTGCAAATGATCGCCACCCTCTTCAATACATTCTTCTAACTGGTTCATAAATTTTCTCATTATATTTTTTGAAGAACTTGCCTAGAAAGATGTGACTTCATCACAAATATTTGTTTTTATTTCTTGAACAGTTGCGATCTTGTATAAGTAAAAATTCATTTTTTTAACATCCTCGTGTACTTCGCTCAGATAAATTTAAACAGTAGCATGTTTAACAACAGATTTTGGACTAGCGGGATAATTGCATTTTCTAACTCCTGTCTTCGTTCAGTGCATTGCAGGCAGATCTTGCATGCTCCATTTGGACTTCTTGTCTAAAACGGATCCTCCTGTCCTCCATTTACGAATCCAAACTGTAATGGTCTTCCGCTGTGGACACTGTCGGTCATTAAATTGACGTCAAGTCAATTTTGAACGGCTATAATGGAAGTCTATATTCAATAAATTTTCGACAATAAAAATGGGTGAGATGTTCGAGCACTAACGCGGCATTTTGACAACTGTCAACAATTTTAATAAACTCTCCAAAGCCTACTTTTCCAAATAAAAATATCGCCATAGTGAATACTCATACATTTTTTTATATTAAAGAAACAAAATAGGTAATACATTTTGTTTAACTCAGTAAACCTGGCATCACATGTTTTTTAGCAAGATCCTGGTATGTACTATCTCGATACCGGCTTTTAACTAAGGAAAATGGATATGCGAGGTTTTTGCTAAGAAGTCATCAAGCACTCCCGGTCGGTCATGTTTTCTCTAAGCATTTTGCCCCGTAAAAAGTTATTTTAGTGATTTGTTTCGAACTGTGTTGTTCGACGGCATGTTTAGAATATTATATTTCTGAATATTTCCTCTGTTATTATTTATAAATTATTTTAATATTTATCAAAAGTGATAAAATGTGTTGTTAGTGGCAAGCACAAAATTATTTTGTCTTGGTAAGTTTTTAACGTCGTAGATACTAGGGCCATGAATAGTGTAAGAGGGATAGAATGTGTTAAACTGTCCAAAATATTGCTTATCTCTCATTAGTGTCAATTTAACCGCCCTGTCTCAATCTGTCTCAAATAGGTAAATAGGAGTTATAAAGCAAATACAGATAAATTGATATTTTAGACATTTTAGTCGCAGGCTCTCTCTGTCACACATTTTGAGTCTCCTATCAAGCTATCTCTGTTCTTAACGGAGCTAAAAGAGTTTCCAACTCGAACGTATATATATATATGTATATATATATATATATATATATATATATATATATATATATATATATATATATATATATATATATATATATATATATATATATATATATATATATATATATATATATATATATATATATATATCTATATATATATATATATATATATATATATATATATATATATATATATATATATATATATATATATATATATATATATATATATAGATATATATATATATATACATAGATATATATATATATATGTTATATATAGATATATATATATATAGTTATATGACAGTAAAGCGCAGAGAATCATGAACATAGACAATCCTGACATTTTGATGTACTCTAAACGCTGCACGTACTGCTTTATCGATCAATACCTCGGTAAACAAATTCATAAAGACGCGTCGTGGCTGGCAAAAGCGACTCAACTCAATACGTTTATTCCGAAATACCCTTACTATCGAACGCTCGACAGCTAAAGTTTTACTGTGTCGATTATTTGCGACCAAAAGTTTTTTAATAAAAATAATAATTATTAATAATGGATGTTTACGAACTGGAAGAGAAAATTAAAATTATTAAATGGTATCACTGTAAAATCCGTTAGGAATTAGAATTATTTATTAATTTATTTAACCAGGCCGGGACTCTAATGATTTCCACTATTCACCGAGTCATTAAAAACCTTCTGATGATTTGGCTGTTATCTCCAAAAAACATAAATATGATAGTGTCCCAGAAGAAAACAACGAAAGGAAAATAAAGGAAATTATGGTAGTGGTAAGTGGTACAAAATCCCACTTTCATTAATACAATTGCAAAACAGGTTAATTTGAGCAGAAGATCAGTGGTAGAGTGCTGAGAAAAATGGATACTGATCCTACAAAGTAAGAAAAACCTATGAAATTCCTCTGATGATCATTTTAGACGAATGCAATTTTTGTGAAACTGTAATGGGAAATGGAAATAACAATCATTTTTTCTTGGGTCACGTAAAATCACAAATTTATGGTTTCAGGAGAATAGGGTTATCAATCTGCCAAGAATTGCAATTATAAATTGAAAAATCTTTAGATTATTAGCCCCAGCATTCTAGCAAAACGTTTGAAGCGTTTTATGACAACTGGTTATTGTTTGCCTAAAGAAGGTGGTTTATTTGAGTATCTTCGATAAACTTCATAAAGAGTTTTTCTTTTTTATTCTATGAATGCACATTAATTTATTTTTTAAGAATATCTTCTACGTTCCATTATTTGTTTGAGAAAATTCTTTATTTTATTAGGAAAACTGTTTGGGTTCTTAAGACCCTAGCAAACGTTCAGGTCCCGTGGGCAACTAATTTTAAATTTATGGCTGATAAGAAATCCGATCGAAGTCGGTTGACGCTAGCTAGCTCCTGCTACTTGCCTATAAACACTGCATCCTCTACTAAAAATAAAAACGTGCACAGAACTAAACTTGGGCAGATAATTCTTCTGAATTTATCACCGCACTCCCACCAGTCCCAACCAAAAATGAACCACGCGAGGAAACGAGACGGAAATTGAAATACAAGCCAAAATTATTATTGGTATTTTTAGAATTGGTACATCCAAAATCGCCCAGGAGCCTCCTATGTTCGTAGCATGGTGTGCTTTACTGTATATATATATATATATATATATATATATATATATATATATATATATATATATATATATATATATATATATATATATATATATATATATAAATATATATATATATATATATATATATATATATATATATATATATATATATATATATATATATATATATATATATATATATATATATATATATATATATATATACATATATATATATATATATATATATATATATATATATATATATATATATATATATATATATATATATATATATATATATATATTTATTGTAAATATTGTTAAAACTATAGGTTGTTTGGGATCAGTATCGCTTAGCCCAATACAATTTTTGCCTACTACTACTTGCGATATTGAATTGAAGGAAAATGATACTGATGGAAGTTTTTTAAAAGTATTTAATAATGATGTAGGTCCTAGTGATGGTATGTTGACGTTATTTTAAAGTACTAAATGTACACTATGCCGCATAACAAATGTATTAGCTTATCATTTTTGAAGTGCTGGTAATTTTTTAAAGTTTTAAAGTCCATTTATTAAAGTACAATTATAAGTTCATTGAACAAAGTACAAAGTATATAATAATAATTGTACTTTGATCAATGGCCTTTGAAACTTTAAAAATTTTTAGCACTTCAAAAATTATAAGCTAATGCACTTATTATGAGTCTGAGTATATAAAAAAGATTATGGTTCGTGAAAAAATATTTTTCTTGTAAACGTATTACATTAAACTATTGCAAATACTCAGAAATCCAAAAAAAGTGCCTAATTTTAAAACTCTAAAAACAAACAAAGAAAAGCAAAAAAGTTTCGGTTTTGGGTTTTGATTTTCTCAACTTTTTTTTAATAGTTGCGTATAATTTACGCATATAAATTTACTTTTACAGATGATGCAATATACACAAAAAAGGGTAAAATAAGAAAAAGGAATACTTTTGACCAAAGAAAAAAAAATAAACGTTTAGAAATAAAAGAAAAACATAAAGTTCAGATTCCATGTGATGCCAGCAAATGCCAAAAGTAATGTTTAAAGAAGATCGATCAAAAAAGACAAATGGTAGTAAAAAAAATGTAATGGAATCTAGATTGGAATGGAAAAAAAATCTTACGTTCTTAGTGGTATTACCAGAGCCCTGGTGAAACGCAGACGCTCAGATTCTTTAACAATGATGGTCAACCACAAAATGTCTGTAAAATATTTTTTCTTACGACGCTAGGGTATAAAAAAAAATAATGACTGGGTTATCCAGAGTTTTGTACAACAAGATATTTTTAAAAAACGAAAAATTGCCCCTATTGCTGACAAACGCGGTAGGCATGCATCCAAGCTTAAAATATCCACAGAGGTTATAGAAGAACACATTGATGCAATGTACAGAAACTTCCTAAAAACTCATCCCACTAGGAAATGTTTATATGAGGTTTACAGAAAAATAGTCAAAAGTAAGAACATATCATTCACGAAATTAGGACACGAGGAATGCGAACTTTGTGAAGGATTTCAATTACATAATGCCTCACATAATAGTACAAACTTGGACAAAGTTTGTGAAGTATGCCAGAAATGGGAAATACACATTAAAAGGGTCCAGAAAATTATATAGGAAAGACCGTGAAGCAGCTTCCAAACCGGGCACAGTAAGAGTATCAGCAGATCTCGAGAAGGTAATAATGCTTCCCCGCATTAACATGTTCAAAAAAGTTATATTTACTCAATGGATTGTGGTGTACAACGAAAGTTTTGTACCTTTGGGTACGTTAAGAAAGAATAAACTTTTTGCAGTGCTATGACATGAAGCAATATCGGGGAGAAGCAAGAAAGCGAATGTTAGTACCTACGCTTTATTCATTCTTATTGCAAAATCGAGACGCAGAGCATTTTTTAATTTATGTAGTAAATTCCAATAAAATAGTGCCTAAGAATATAACCATAAATTATTTTAAACCAGGACACACATTTATGTCCGCCGACAGCTTCCACCACCAGGTGGAAGTGTCCTTAAAGAAGAAAAATAAAGGTTACTATTTTAACGATTTTTTGAAAATGTAATGGTTAAAGAAATGACAGTTGCTGATTTTTTTTAACTGGAATGACTTTTCTTCACAGGAAAAATTAAAAAATATATATACCGCGTGTTTACCTGTCGCAAGTTGTTAAGGTAATTGTTGAAAGAGGAAGCCATATTTTAAAAGTTGTGACGGACGATATGGAGGAATTAAAGGAAATTGATTTTTTTCAGGCAAATGTAATAAAATCTGGAATAAAGGACCCTCTGGGATTCCTAATAGTAGGAAAGAACAAATTTTAAAAAATTTAGGAGAAATTATTCCAACAAACCGTCATCATATTTGGCAAGAATTCCCTATTTCTGAAGAGGAATATTAATATCTAAATAAATATATTTTCTGTAAATTAATATTGGCCATAATGTTCATTTTTGCTTAAATAAAGTTTTTATTTACTTATTAATATATTTGTTTCTAACTAGAAATATTTACTGTTTTTGTCGGATACCACAACCGAAAAGTGATATAAATGTTTTTTGTGATATTTTTCATTTATATGATTTTTTTTATAAAGAAACTATATTAAATGTAAAATCTTTAATATTGCTAAAATATTAAAATTTTCTTTATTTTTTAATAATGATGTATGTTTATATGATATTTACATAGTTAAAACCAAGCTTATGCCAAATTTGTGTTATAAGTGGTTTTATATCGCATATCTTATATACATGGCTAGTTATGTAATTTTTTTTTGTTAAAAAAGATTGCTATGCTGTCAAATATTATATCATAAAAAAATTATTTAATTATTTAATTAAAAGTACAACGGAATAAGCAAAAATCTTTGTGCGCAGTTTTCTCAAAACTTGTTCTAGTGGAGATACGGGGGGGTCTTCCTCTTCCTTAATAGGGCAGAATAAAAATGGACTTATTTTGTTACAAAGTTAATCCATTTATAAGACAATCTGAATTAGGTTTAATTAAACTTTGTCACTTTTGCAAATATACTTCACTATTATAATTTTTTAAAAAGTAAACATATCTGGAAAAGTAAACATATCTGGAAAAAGTCTAGAGTGTTGCCAATAAAAATACAAGAATCACCGTTTTTAAAAAGTAAAAATGTCTGAAAACGCTGGAGTGTTGCCAATAAAAATACAAGAATCACAGTTTTTAAAAACTTAATATATTAAAAAACTCTAGAGTGTTGCCAATAAAAATACAAGAATCGCAGTTTTTAAAAACTTAACATATTTAAAAAGTCTAGAGTGTTGCCAATAAAAATACAAGAATTACCGTTTTTAAAAAGTAAACATGTCTGAAAACGCTAAAGTGTTGCCAATAAAAACACAAGAATCACAGTTTTTAAAAACTTAATATATTTAAAAACTCTAGAGTGTTGCCAATAAAAATACAAGAATCACAGTTTTTAAAAACCTAACATATTTAAAAACTCTAGAGTGTTGCCAATAAAAATACAAGAATCACAGTTTTTAAAAAGTAAACATGTCTGAAAACCCGAAAATGTTGCCAATAAAAATAAAAGTGTATCACAGTTAGTGGCTGTAACCCTAAAAACGTGGATAGGTTATTTCAACGTTGCATCTGTTAAAATTAAGAGTAAGAGAAAATATTTAAAAAATTAACTTTATTGAAGTGAACTTTGCAGTTATTTTAAAAAAAATGCATACAAGTATTAAAAAGAGACTATGCTGTCAAATATTATATCATAGAAAAATGTATTTAATTATTTAATTAAAAGTACAACGGAATAAACAAAAATCTTTGTGCGCAGTTTTCTCAAAACTTGTTCTAGTGGAGATACGGGGGGTCTTCCTCTTCCTTAATAGGGCAGAATAAAAATGGACTTATTTTGTTACAAAGTTAATCCATTTATAAGACAATCTGAATTAGGTTTAATTAAACTTTGTCACTTTTCCAAATATACTTCACTATTATAATTTTTTAAAAAGTAAACATATCTGTAAAAGTAAACATATCTGGAAAAAGTCTACAGTGTTGCCAATAAAAATACAAGAATCACCGTTTTTAAAAAGTAAAAATGTCTGAAAACGCTGGAGTGTTGCCAATAAAAATACAAGAATCACAGTTTTTAAAAACTTAATATATTAAAAAACTCTAGAGTGTTGCCAATAAAAATACAAGAATCGCAGTTTTTAAAAAGTAAACATGTCTGAAATCCCTAGAGTGTTGCCAATAAAAATACAAGAATCGCAGTTTTTAAAAACAACATATTTAAAAAGCCTAGAGTGTTGCCAATAAAAATACAAGAATCACCGTTTTTAAAAAGTAAACATGTCTGAAAACGCTAAAGTGTTGCCAATAAAAACACAAGAATCACAGTTTTTAAAAACTTAATATATTTAAAAACTCTAGAGTGTTGCCAATTAAAATATAAGAATCACAGTTTTTAAAAACCTAACATATTTAAAAACTCTAGAGTGTTGCCAATAAAAATACAAGAATCACAGTTTTTAAAAAGTAAACATGTCTGAAAACCCGAAAATGTTGCCAATAAAAATAAAAGTGTATCACAGTTAGGTGGCTGTAACCGCTAAAAAACGTGGATAGGTTATTTCAACGTTGCATCTGTTAAAATTAAGTAGTAAGAGAAAATATTTTAAAAAAAATAACTTTATTGTAAGTGACTACGAATTTGTACAGTTATATTAAAAAAATGCATACAAGTATTAAAAAGAGAGATTATCTTCCTTCTCAAAAATTCAAAGCAGTAGCGTCGGGCGTGAATATACATGTAGATAAATATAATGAAAATATGTAAGTATTCTTGGTTATTTAAACAGTTTTTCTTAAAAAAAACACAAGAAAAGCAAAAGATTAATTGGGAAAAGTATCTAATATTTGGTAACATAACCTCAATCTTCTTTTTCTTGGGCCAGTCAACTTTGCATTGACTAAATTTTATTAAATATAATATTTGGTTTAGCTCTTTAGGATTTATTTGCCATAACTCGTTAGAATTTTGTGTCCTAAATCCTCGTTTATAATCTTTGTTTACAATTATTTTCGATCGCATTAATATCAGGACTAAAATTGAACCATGGCGTACCTTCCACGCTATGGGTTTAAAACTATTCCTTTACTGCAAAGGCCGTGTGAACTGGACAGCCATCCTGTTAATATATAAAAGTATTGTTGGGATAAATTTGTGCAGTAGATAAAAGCATTATGTTTTACAGAATATTTATATAATTCTGGACATTAAGCCTTCCCTCTATATGCCAACAAACACCAGGACTGTTTACACATATCTAGCCCCAAACATTTACAAAGGAACGCCTAGATCTAAAAGGCACAGAGATGGTATAGCGATCTTTAAACCCGGTGTTGTTTGGACGAACCATACGAATAGTTCTGTTAATTCTGTTAAAGAATGTCTTTTGGTCAGTAATAACAACCCTGTTTCAAAATTATGAGGCGCGGGATACGTAGTTTAAGGCAAAAATTACCCTGCATTGTGGCCGTTCTTCGGTAAATAACATTTTTTGGCAGCTAGATGAGCAAATTAACAAATAAATGAATTTTGAGCATAAATCAATAAAATATACATATATGACAATCTTATAAATTATTAAAATAATAAAATATTAACAATTTAATCCTTAAATAAATTAAAACAGCCCAAATATATTTTCCTAAATCTATTTAGTGAGCCTTCAAAAGGGTCCAGAGATGGATGGTCATTTAAGTATTTTAAGGTTCTGGTCATAGAACCATATTTCCCATAATTGGTGGCATGAAATTTAACTTCAAAAATGTCATTCCTTTTTAACAAGCGATCGGGTTATTTTATACAGATCTGCTCCAGCAATGCTGGATAATCAATACCCATTCAAAATTTATAGACACACAAGAGATCATTAATTATTATCTTTTCTCTTCAGGTGTTTAAAAGATAATTCATTATGTACATGTGCAAATCGAAATTGACAAATACTTAAAAACTTTTCTTGTACTCTTTCAATGTTGTCTATATAAACATTTTAATATGGGGATTATACTATGGACGCATACACCAGTGGAAATCTCACAAGGGAGCAATAAAAAGTTTTTAAGGAAGACAAAGACAAGTCTCGGGCCAGTCTGAAAATAAAGCCCATCCACATCAATGCCTTAGAAACAATTCAA
Source organism: Listronotus oregonensis (assembly GCA_019359885.1). NCBI lineage: Eukaryota > Metazoa > Arthropoda > Insecta > Coleoptera > Curculionidae > Listronotus > Listronotus oregonensis. The sequence continues at coordinate 18,039 of JAHBCN010004480.1, forward strand.
GAATAATGATCCCGGAAAGTAAAATTATTTTCAAGAATTACCCCAAGATCCCTGGCACTGGACAGTAGGGTGTCCCGTAATATTTTATTTTCAAATTTCGCTACACAAGACCCCTAAAAAGTTTCGTTGTAAATTGTAGGTTACCATGAAAATAATAAAAAAAAGATAAAAAAATATTTTAAGGGCTCTACCGGCATTCTTATTATTTAATTAAGTTTACTGATTATCGTAATCTCTGTATCAAAACGCAACTTTTGATACCTCTTGCGTAGCTTAAAATTTTATATGATTTATTTAGAGTTAATGTTACAAAACCCCTAAAAATAGCCAATTTTAGAAACTTATAGGCCTCAAATTGACAAATATTTAATTAAATTTAATGATAATCGTAATATTTGTATCAAAACGCAACTTTTGATATCACTTGCGTAGCCGTAGCTAAAAAAAATCCCCATACACGGACGGGACAGCCTACTGGACAGAAGTGACAGTTCCTACCCACCAATATGATAATGATTCTTATTTGATTTCTGTAAAAACTAACATAATTACATATTCTGCTGTTTAGTGACAGATAGTTAACCCTAGACCACTGAACAAAACTATTAAAGTCCATTTGCAGTAGAAAACCGTCATACTCAGACCTAACTACTCTATAAAGCTTCATCATGTAATATTTACGGCATTATTCGCTGTTTCAAATGGATTATCTTCTAAGCATCCTAACAGAGCATCATCTTGTTTGGGAGTGGAAACATTGAAACGACCAGAACCAATTCTTCTTTTTACCTAATTTTCTTGCTCGCTCGAAACGATGTTTAATTTCACCGTCACACAAAAAAAAGTGTTTATACTTTTAACCGGACCCACCTACGAATATGTATTTCGAACCGCTGAGTTCGAATTTGAAGTCCGTTTGGCCCGGTTACCCTCCAGATTTGAATAAATAAAATTTTTTCATCGCCGTGACTGCAGTTTTTCGCAATTTTTGTTTTTTTTTGGGTTTTTTACTTTTTACTTAAATCTGAAGGGTGACCGGACCAAGCAGACTTTAAATTCGGAGTCAGCGGGTCAAAATACATGTCCGTAGGTGGGTCCGGAAAAAGTACAACCAACTCTTTCCGTGTGTGCCGGTGTTTTTAAGACAGTGTCCTCATTTCTATAATATAACTTTTGAATTGCCTTCTTTAACTTTTTTACAGACAGGGTAAAATTTGTCAAACATTACCACCAGAAATTTTCAAAAATGAAGTGACGCCAATGTTTCGTTTCTTTTGACTCTATGTCATGTAATAACATTCAGCAAAAATCACCTACAGAAGCCGGTTTTACGTAAAAATAGGGTAGGTTACCTCTTCTTCTAATACTCATACGCCTTCATAAATATAACTGTACTTCAGTGGCGGCTTTACAGGGACGGCAGGGTCGGCAGTGCCGACCCGTTGCTCTTCAGTGCTCAATGAGTAAATAATTATTTAAAATCAAAACATTCAAAACAAAAATCTCAATCTTCTTACCGAACAACTATCTTATTTACTAGTATTAGTTGTATTATTTGTTGTCCGCCTATACCGATTTACTTTTTAAATGACTCGCGTAGTTTAAAACTTCTGCGATTAACCTGTACCAAAGTTCTATTCCATTTCTACTTTTCGAATCGCCTTGGTATTCCCTGGTCCGGCTTGCCGTACAGTTCATTGATAAATCCCAGAGAAGGGGCAAATAAATAGGCAACCAAACATACAGTTGATTTGTTTTGTTCATGTATTAATAGCCACATTCGGCGAATATAGTTTTGCCGATGAAAATAAAGTGAGGTTAGGTTTAGGTTCTTATTAAACTTGAAGAAAAGAGAAACCCGCATCGATTTTATTGATATTTTTAGTATTATTGGGAGTGCGTGTTGATCAATATTTTAGTGTTTTTCGGGACTGTTTTTAAAGTTTTTATCGTAAAAGAAGTAAAAGAGAAGTGATTTCATTATTATATTATTTTTATCTTAGAGGTGTCAGGTAAGCCTTGTAAATTTTTTTATTCCGACAAAAATGAAGGGAAGCTATTTAACGGAAAACGAACATGGAGATGTAACTACCATAACCAGTGATATTGTTCATTGCATTTTAAGTTTAAAAAGTGGCTTTTTATCTCTTTCATTCGACGATCAAGTTAAAATAATAAATAATGGGCGTTCGACACCCAACATGTCAAAATTAATACGGGAGGCAAAGAAAGTAAGAGGGCTTTTTAGAAAATTGTATCAAAAGTATGCCTAGCTTTTCGGAAGTGAACAAAAAATAAACTGTTTTCGAACCGAAACGAAAAAATCAAAATCCATGGCATCAGGTATGCTACGACAACTTGAAGAACTTTCGTGCTCTACAAAAGCACGATATATCAAAGGTCATATTTACAGTCAACTCAAAATGAATCTCTTTGGTTAACAAAACATTTACTCGTTAGAAAACAACGGAGCTTAGTTAGAAAATGTTAAACATAACGAACTTGTTAAAAATATCACTCTATGTTGCATCGATTAATAAATATTGTAATTTTTTTGGCTTGTCCAGAACTACCATTTAGGGGCCCCGATAAATCTAAGCAGTCATTAAATGTTTTCTGAGGAAAAAAAGTCATTTCTTCTGCCGACCCGGGCTGCCAACTCACCAGCCGCCACTGCTGTACTTGGCCATAAAATTGCAACAAAAACACTTTTTTTATACGTTTTGTTTTCAAAACGGTTTCCAAATAACGCCATTTTAAGCGAGTTATCATAATTTTTTATTAAATTTGAAGCACAAAATAATATCAAACTTTTTTTTTAAATTTAGTAATAACAAAATATCCCATATGATGCAGGTTTTATCAAAGATGCAGTATAATTAACTCTTTAACTGTAAGTGTACCATATATGGACACAGACCATTTTATAAAAGAGAATAAGTACTTATTCTGTTAAATTAGAAATTAATTGACAAATTAGCAAATATTTCAGTTAGTGACTCCACTAGTTAAGAAAATACAATTCTTTCACAGAGACTTTTAAGCTCTAATGTATAAAAAAGAACTTTTCTTTTTATTTGTCAGTGAAATGTCATTTAAACCTTAGAAAAGCACTACGATAGGTTTGATTGAGAAGATTAATAGAACGATGCACTGACCAGACCTATATTTTCTTGTTATTTACTAAAAAAACTTATTAAAACGACTTACTATTTTACTAGCCTCCAAAATAAGTGTTATGTACTCTATTTCCTACTATTTTATTTACGTTATTTACTATAATTATTATTAGTCATATCGAATTCATAAGACATTAAGCAAACCTTGCGATAATACCTTTTCCCAGAAGGCAAGAACTTGAACACAAGCTGTAATCGGCAATTAAATCTTAAGTTGAGTTTGGTGGTAAAACCAGACTCTGATATATATATTTAATGGGGTAGGTAAGCTGGAAGATGTGCTTGGTGGAAAAGGGACTACAAAGCAGCTGTAATAAACTTGATGATGTAACCTAAATTCCAATTTTATGACTAAATTTAAAGCTTTTGTGTGTTTAGAAATGCAAAATATTGGTATAATATGCAGAGTGAGTAATTACATACTGCATCATTCTTAAGATTTTAAGAAATTATAATTCACAGGGTGTTAAGTATGCACTCAAACTGAAGGATATTATTTCCTATTTAATTTTAAAACATAAAGGCTATAAAAGAAACATAATAAGAATTGAGATTTTAATTTTATTTTAAAATCGGGTTTTTCGAGTTGAACGAAACTTTATACGGTTAAAAAATTAACAGAATATTCCTTTTTATATGTATTATACAAGGTAATTCCTAAGTTATGGCTTTTTTATTAACTGTGTATTAAACTCGTTAAAATAAGCAATTTTTTTCAAAAACCCAATAATTATAAAGCTACATAAATTTATTTGAAAGTGTGTCTAGTGCGGGCCTGGACATAAAAAGATAGTTTATTTCTTATTTACGCATGTTTTTTGTCCTGTTAATCACGCCGAATGAATTAGTCGCATTGCTTTTACTGGACGAGGCGATGATTAATTTAATTTTAAATTATTGTTAAATCGCGAAAATGACACAATCCAAAAAGAATGAATACGTGGATATGTTTTTTATTTATGTAGAGTGTCGTTAATTTCCGACCGCTGCTTCGAGATTGTACGCGAGTTAAGTGTTGCAAAGGTCAAAGGTACTTTTAAAAAGACCTTTATTAAATATTACAGTATAAAATACTTATAATAACGAGTACACAATATAAATTGGAACTGACTTAAATCTATTACAAGCCTACTATTTATATATAATTTATTGCTAACGTTGCAAGGGGGGTTTTAAAGCTTTTTTTAATTAAAGGTTGCCTTGATGGAGGGGGTCGGTTTTTTTTTCCCCGAGCTAAGCTGCTTTTAGTGTTGCCGGTTATTTTTGGAAGAATTTGGGAATTTAAATGAGAGGGGCTTTGTTTTGGTTTTTTAACCCAATTTTCTTTTTTAGAAATTTTTTTTCGGGGTTTTAAATCATTTTGTCCAACTGCTTCCTTTGGACCAAAGGAATTAAAAAAATTTTTCCATGCAATGTAAAGGGTTTTTTTAATTAAATTTAGGGCCTAAAAGTAAGGGGCAGAGTTGGGAATGGGATTTTTTGGTCGTTTGGTTTCATATTTAGGGTAATGGGGAAAGAGGGGGGTGTGGAAAAGAAGGAAAAGGAAACTGCTCTGAGTTACAATTGGGAAATGTAGAATAAAAACGAGTGTGCCTCTCGCGAAGTAGCCGTCCACGGTGATGACATCATAGTATTTTGCCAGGTCTTCATCTTGAGTATATAAAAGTTGGCTTTCTGGGTGATGTTCTAACATTTTCTGGATGGTCCATTTTAATTCTTCTGGTTTAATAAGGCTGTTGTGAAGGGTATTTAGTCTTGTAAATGTCATAGCTGCCTCTAGGTCGTTGAGGATTTGTAAGACAACTTGAAATGCCAGGTTCAGTTGATCCAGTATGTTTCTTGTTTGTAGAAAGTGATTAAAGTCAAAAATGAATTTATTAAGTTCAGAGCTGATCTCGTTTGTTTCTATTTCAATGGTTTCTTCATTATGGCTTATAAGGGTTATAGTTTTGTTGAAATTATCCATGACTTTCTTGTTTAGGCTCATATGATGGTTTCTTTGTGTATTATATTATTCTGGTTTTGTTGAAGAGATGCAATGGCGTTGTCATATTTTATAGCGTCCTCTTGTCCAGGTTTCCTGATATGGTTTTCACTATGCTTCCTAGCCCATTAAGGAGTCCCTTTGGATCTATAGGGATAGATAGTGCTGAGTTTTTCTTGTGCGGATTTTAAGGTACTGCAGGCTTTGGTCGAAATTATGTAGACTTGTGAAGTATGGATGGCTTAATCCGTTTTTGATTGCATGTAACAGCTTTATATTGTGTTTCTAGTAGGTCGACTTCTGCTACTATTGGCTGAAGAGTCGAAGTAGTGTATGAAATCGTGGGTGCTAGTTTGATCCTGGCTTGGCCCAGCTTGAGGGGAAGGATTCCTGGTTGTCCTTGAGGTCCTGATTAGGATTTCTTGGGCTCCGGTTAAAGTACATCTGTAAAGTATTTTTGTATTGTTCTTTTATGAGGATGATTCTTTATGTTCTTTTGTGAACTGTCGTGTCTTGTGTGTCGATAGTCACGATGTTGTCAGTTTTAACGGTTTTGGGGGAAAATCTTGGAAGGAGTTTATTTCTTTTGATCGTTTTCCGGGTATATATTTTGGTGCTTGGTTTGTAAGATATGGGAACTTTGTCTTTTGGCGTTTCTCTTTTCGATGTATTTTCTTTGGTGCCTTGTAATTTTCGTTTAGCTCTTTATAAATGGTTTTTGATTTTTCTCGGTGTTGCTGGAGTATAATTGTTGATAAGAGTTTTTTCAATGTCGACGTCAAATGGATCCTGAGCATCTAAGTGGCCATTCAAAACATCCATAGGTCGCTTGTTAGTCATAGAATGTATGGAGTTGTTGTATCCTAGGATGGCATAGGGCATTTGTTCTTTGACTTCAAGAGATTTCTTCTTTTCCCGTAGTATCCTAAGGTGTTCTATGATTGTTGAATGGAATCGCTCAATCATTCCATTGGATTGTGGATTATCTGCGGTGGTGTAATGGATCAGAATTTTGTGAGTATCTACGAATTCTTGCATAAGGCCATTTTTAAATTCAATTCCACTGTCGGAGACTATCATGTGGGGTATTCCATAGTGAGTAATGAAGATTAGGAGGGCATTAAGGACATTGACTGCATTTGATCCTTCTATTGGATATGCCTGACCGTATTTGGAAAAGGCATCAATAATGGTGAGAAATTTTTGGCCCCGGCTTGAAAGGTGTCTAGATGGACTATTTCAAGATGTTTGGTTGGTGTCAGCATAAATTTTGGTTTTGCAGGATTTCTGTCATATTTGTTGCTTTTTGACAGATGTCGCAAAGGTTGATTACTTCTTCTATGTCCTTTTAAGATTTGGCCAGAAGTATTTGCGTCGAATCTGGTTTTCGGTTTCGGAAATGCCTCTATGGTTTGTTTTGCCTTGGTGGTAGTCGGAGATAATTTGCTTTTGTCTTTCTTCGCTATTAACGTCTTCCAGTAGGATGTTACATTTTACTAGATCAAAAGCGGAATTCTTAAAAACTTCTCGAAGAGTGTTGGACAGAGATGTATAAGCTATCATCTTTAAAGAGAATGGCATATTTCTTTTGGGATCGATGTATTCTTTAAAAAAATTGATAATATCCTTTTCTAAGTTATCCTTTCCAAATTTACATGTAGTCGAATTTTGTTGGCAAAGATTTGCCCTTTTTTTTTGCAGGATTGTAGTTAACAGTTTTAAGAATAATTTGATTATTATAGTAATTTAATGGTTTTTCGCTTATAGGTATTCCTTGTTTTAGGACCTTTTGTTGTATGTCTGGTTTTTTATTTTCTTCCCTGTTGTTTTTGGAATTGTTTTCCCTTTGTTTGGGTTTTTTTGTCTTCGTCCATAATCTCTTTTATAACGTTTAGTTCCTCGGTGTTGCTGTGGTAACTGGATTACTTGTTGTTAATTCCCCCAGGGGGCGAGCGTCGATCCAGGATTGTTGAACAAGGATGATCTGTCGTTTTTTATTTTCCCCCCCCAGTCGTCGAGAGTTAAACTGTAAAAATTTGGGGGGTCCAACAAACGTTTCTTTTGTGGGAATTTCTACCTGGAAAGGGCGTCAGCGTTGGTATTGGGTTTACCTTTTGTATACAACTTCGTAGTCAAAAACCCTTTTAAATTTTAGTCGCCATCTGACTAGTTTGGAGTTTGGGTCTTTGAGAGAAAACATCCATTAAAATGGGGGGTGGTCTGATAGAATTTTGAAGTTTCGGGCCCAAAAAGATAGGGTCTGAAGTACTTGTAGCCCAAACAATAGCTAGCATTTCTTTCGATAGTAGAATATTTGAGTTCTGTTTCATTTAGAGTTCTGGATGCGTATGATTGGTTTGTCACTACTCAATAGGACCTTGTGAAAGAACGGCGCCAATTGGTGTAGTTGCTTGCATCTGTGGTGAGGTTAAAATGGTTTGGAGAAATCTGGATATTAGAGTAGAGGCTCATTTGTCAGCAGACTTTTGCTAAATTTCTATACAGTTTAGAAAATTGTTGTGTGCTCGGATTTGAATGTCTTTCTTGAGGCAAGAGGGTGAGTGGCTTCGTAATTTTGGCAAAATCTTTAATAAACTTTCTATAATAGCCATGTTAGACCTAGAAATCCTCTATTTCTGTTTGCTGTTTTAGGAATGGGATAATCCAGCTTTAATCTTGTCTGGATTTGGTTTGTTTTACCTGGAGTGACGATGTGACCTAGGTGAAAGTTAACTTCCTTTTCAGGAATTACATTTAATAATTTGAATTTTGAAACCGGTTTCTGCAGGCGTTGAAATACTTTTGACAGATTAACCATGTGTTCTGAAGATGTACTAAAGATGATAATGTCGTCCATGTATACTGTAAGCAGATGACCTTGAAGACCTTTAGCATACTTGTCCATCACTGTTGGAAAGTTGCTGGTGCATTTTTTAATCCAAATGGCATTCTTGGCATTCGTGGCACCATTTTCACGTTGAAGCGCGTGGGGCTTAATCATCTCTGCCGTGCCACGACGATGAAACCACCAGGTCAGAGTTGAACACTGGCACTGCCAAGTTTGTCCAAGATGTCCGTTAGTGTTAGGGATTGGGCATTCATCATCAATGGTTTTCTCGTTTATTTTTCAGTCCACTACAATGCGCCATTTGATCTTCCAGAGGCATCGGGTTTTGAACCACCCATAGGTGATGACCAGGGTGATTGGCTTGGTCTTATGATTCCTTATCCAACATGGATGAAATTTGCTTTTTTACTTCTTCTTTGTGGGACTTGTGGGTATCGATATGACCGTAAAGACTGGAATCTCATCTTTTGTTCGTATGTGATGTCATCTGGGTGGTAAAGGTCATGAGAATCTGGATAAAGATAAAGCGCTTCTTCCCATAGCTCTTCTTCTTCATATTAAGATGATCTGTACGAATGGGTGGATTTCTTGTTTAAATTGGTCCTGAGATTCTTGGGGTAGGATATCCATGTGTATAAGTAGAATTGGTCCAGATTAATTTCAGTTAGCTTAAGCTGGTTCTGTTAGGGTTATCAGCTGGATCAGTAGTATTGATTAATTCTGTCCAGGCTAGTTGATTACTTGCTGTTGTGAGTTTCTCCTACAGTTGCTCCTTTGGAGTCTTTGTCTTGGAAGCATTATCGTTCCATGGTTTTGTTTACAGTGAAGTCTAACTTGGGTTATTGTATGGGGTTCTAGTTGGATGGAATAAAATTGAGCTATTGGTTCAATAACATCATTGTAGACTGAGTGTTCGGTAAAAGTTTGGAGGCTGGTAGACTGGTCTGTTTTAAGGAGCTTTGAATTATCCAGGCTTGAATCAGGCCAATCAATATTTGATGAATGAAAAAGATAAAATCTAATTTTACATTTGTTTAATCTAGAGAAGAGGATTTCGCACAATAGTCTGGTGAGTGGTTTTGAATATAAAGTAACAACGAAAGGTTCGTGTTGATATTACCTGATAGTACTTGGAAAGAATGTCTGGATTGAAAGGGTTTTAGCGCCGGTGTCAATCAAAGCTTAAGGGTGATTTAGAGATTGATATGTAGGGAAGCTCCTTTTTGTCTGTATAGCTATGTAGCTCAACCATTGCTTCCATTTGTTCTTGATCTTCTTGAAAATTTACTTTCGGTTTTTGCATTAAAACTTTCAGGACATTCTTGTTCATAGGAATGATGGACTTGGTTGTTGTAGCTCCATGTGTCTTCTTCGGGATAGCCATATGAGTTGTATTGACAGACTTATCTGTTCAATATTAAAAGTTTTCTGTACAGTACCTAGGGTTGATCATTGGGAGGTTTGAAGTTTGGAGCTTTGTTCTGTAACAGCTCCTCAAAGCACCATAAAGTTGGCTTTGATGGTGAGATGGTCCAGGAGGTGATTACCCAAACTATGCTTGAGATTATTCATTCATAGGTTAGTCTTAATGGAATCTAGGTGGCTTAACAACAGGCCTGGGCCCATTTGGAACGGTTGTGATGAAGGGAAGTTTTGCTGAGGTTGTGACTTGAACGCTGGTCCTTGTGGTCCTTGTGGTCCTTGTGGTCCTTGTGGTCCTTGTGGTCCTTGTGGTCCTTGTGGTCCTTGTGGTCCTTGTGGTCCTTGTGGTCCTTGTGGTCCTTGTGGTCCTTGTGGTCCTTGTGGTCCTTGTGGTCCTTGTGGTCTAAATGGTAGGGCTGTCCACGGGGCTTGCTGTTGATGTTTTGTCTTAGTTCAAAATGGTCGCCACTGAGAAGGTGCAGGCTGGAATGATTTTGCTGGGGCTTGTTGGAAAGCAGTTCTGTTAGTTGGAGCAGAAGAAATGCTGTTTTTCTTATAAAATAACGTTGAAAGTTCTTCCTGTATATACTTCATGGCAGTAGCAAGATCTGTTGGTCGCATGGCTCTAATAGTTGATCCATGAGGTTCTAGTCCTGCCAGGAAGGTGGTGAGGGCTTGTTGTTGGTAAGTTCTTTTGCTTGCCTTTACGGTTTCGTTAGCATGGTAAGTCCGACATAGTCGATATTGTGTTGTTGTGACTCATAACTTTTTCATGGAACCGTTGTGGGTTTCATTAGCATTGGCGTAGATTAACGAGGTCTCTAAGTAGCGAGTTTCTTTGCTTTGATCTCCAAAGTTCTGATGAGCGTTTCTTTCATAGTGGGCCAGTTGGTGACGCCATGATCGAGATTACTTTCAGCTCTTCCTCCTAACTTGCTTAAAATTCCCTGAAATATTATGTGATTTTAAAAGAGTTAATGTCGGCAGTGTTCCAGTAGTGATTCAATAGCAGAGTAATTGCTTGATAAAGTTAAAAGTCTGCTGGGGCTACCGTATTCTGAACGAGATGCCTGTAGTTCCCTGATCAAATTCTGGTGGTAGCCATGGTAATGGGGTAGCCTTATGTGTTGAGTCTGTGTTGTAGGGGAACTTCTACACAAGTAAGGGCACTAAGTTGTGAGAGTAAGTCCCACTTCCGACATAAATTACTTACAACATAAGGATGATGCTATGTTGCATATCCGCTAAACTAAATACTCAAATTACACTTTATTTAAAATAATTTGCAGTTTAAAATAATTTTTGCCAGAAATTTTGGCACTAAAAACACACACTAGCCTCAGAAGAACTCTTGATTGTTTCCTGAAGATAGATTCTTGAAAATTAGTGGATAAACGCTAAAAAAACGACGAGGATCTAAGGGCAGACTCTTCTACTATTATACCGACTGCGCCAGTTAAGGGTCGTGTAAGGTCAGTGCTGCACTTTTAAAAAGACCTTTATTAAATATTACAGTATAAAATACTTATAATAACGAGTACACAATATAAATTGGAACTGACTTAAATCTATTACAAGCCTACTATTTATATATAATTTATTGGTTAACGTTGCAGTTTTAGTTGTCATTGTTACTGCAATTCTGCTGATTTTGTGGGTTCATGGAACTATAATTCGCGCGACGGTTTTCCTTGCGGGCTCACTCTGGACCCAAGTACTCGGGTGATTGCAAGTCAGGTCGGTTTAAGTAAAAAAAGTGCTGACAACATTGCGGAAAAATTACGTTCAACGTGTCCAAGCACTACAGCCCGAAGACTTCTTGGGCGGTGTCAACTTATTTAAGACAGGACCGTATTCGACACACTTAATGAATGTTCCTTATTATTTAATATTTTAATATTAATATTTAATTTTTTTTAAAAAGTTATTTAAAAATGTTTTTTATTTTAATAAGTTCTATATACAGTTTAAAAAAGTGCCAATTTAGGCATTACCCTGTCTATTTTAAAACTAGTATAACCGATTATCACTGGGATCTCATCACTTTAGCTTTTATTTTGTAGCAGGACTGACTGGAAAAAGTGTAGTATCTTGTTAAAATCTTTAAACTCATATTCAAAAACATTTTTTTGCTATTAAACCATAAAGTAACCTAAATAAAAATAGGTGGTGAACACCGCTGCTTTTTTTTCTTGTGACAAAAGAAATAAGATGAATTATGGTTAGCACGGTCTGAAACAATAGTTCACCAAATTCTACGTAAATCGGTATTATATAGGGTTAGTTGCAAGGAAGTTTAAATGTGTATGGAAGCCCAATACTGTAGAACAAAATTGTCCAGGCGTGCAGGGCAGCGGGATTAGGGGGATTGGCCCCGCGGAGTTTGCGCAATGAATTGTAGGTCAAAGCTAGAGTTCCATAATTCTTTGTTACTATCTATAAAGTTGACATCGTCAAATGTGAAATTCAAGCATTCACTGTTTTTTTTTATTTTTTGCACAAAATTGTTGTTGCTAAACGATACTACCATAGAATATTAAAATTAGTGTAATATTGGATTTTATATCATTGATATAATATACCTCTGTCTACAGCCTTCTCTATTGAATGGTCGATATTTTTGGGAGCCAGGCTTTACCAAAAATCTTTCCAAATAAATAAAAACACGATTTTAAAATATAGATTTAAACCTTGTATGATAGTTTCACGTCCTCATCACCAATTTTGTGATAAAAAAGGGCAGGATAGTGTAAATGAATTTCTAATCTAATCCTAAGATTCTGATTGTAACATTAAAAGTGAAAATTTTTACAACTGCTTTTAGGCTTATACTTTCCCCTAATAACAAACATTCATGAGACAGAATAACAGTGGTGTCCACGGGGCTTGCTGTTGATGCTTGTCTAGTTCAAAATGGTCGCCACTGAGAAGGCAGGCTGGAATGACGGCTGTGGGTTTAATGTTGAAAGCAGTTCTGTTATTGGAGCAGAAGAAATGTTGCTTTTCTCTGAGGGGCACTGAATGTTGTGGGGGTTCTTCCTGTATATACTCATGGGCAGTAGTTAAGATCTGTTGATGCATGGGCTCTAATAGTTGATCCAAGAGGTTCCCGTAGTCCTGCCAGGGAAGGTGGTGAGGGCTTGTTGGTAAAAGTTCTTTTGTTTGCCTTACGGTTTCTGTTGTTATTGTAGTCTGACATAGTTTGATATTGTGTTAGTAGACTCATAACTTTTCATGGAACTGTTGTGGGGTTTCATTAGGCATTGGGCGTAGATTAACGAGGTCTCTGGTGAGCGAGTTTTCGTTTCTTTGATCTCCAAAGTTCTGATGAGCGTTTCTTCATAGTGGGCCAGTTAAGCCAGCCATAGATCGAGATTATTTCTCTAGCTCTTCCTCTTAACTTGTTAGTGCTCCTTGAAATATTATGATTTGAAAGGAGTTAATGTCGGCAGTGTTCCAGTAGTGGTTCAATAGCAAAGTAATTGCTCGGATAAAGCAAAAGCCTGTTGGGGCGCCATCATATTCTGGAACGATGCTCAGGTTCTTGATGTCAAATTCTGGTGGTAGCCATGGTACTTGGGGGTAGTTTGTTGAGTCTGGGGGGTTAGTAGTGGGTAAAACTTCGTTAACAGTAAAGGGCATCACTCTAAGTTGTGAGAGTAAGTCCTGTACTTCCGACATAAATTACTTACAACATAAGGATGATGCTATGTTGCATATCCGCTAAACTAATACTTAAATTACACTTTATCGTACACTTGTAGTTTAAAAGTTAATTTCATGCAAATTTTGCACTAAACACTATCACTAGTCTGTAGGCGAACTTCTTTGATTGTTTCCTGAAGAGAAGACTTCAAAATTAGTGGATAAACGCTAAAACGACGAGGATCTAAGGGCAGACTTTCCACGATTCACCTGACTGCGCCAGTTAAGGGTTGTAAAGGTCAAAGGTACTTAAAAAGACCTTATTAAATATTACAGAGAAATACTTATAATATCAGAGTACACAATATAAATTGAACCTGATTCTAACTATTACAAGCCTACTATTTATATATAATTTATTGCTAACGTTGCAGTTTTAGCTGGGTCAGCTGTTACTGCAATTCTGCTGATTTTGTGGGTTCATGGAACTATAATTCGCGCGACGGTTTTCCTTGCTGGCTCACTCTGGACCCAAGTACTCGGGTGATTGCAAGTCAGGTCGGTTTAAGTAAAAAAAGTGTGACAATATTTAGTGTGGAAAAAATTGTTCAACGTGTCCAAGCACTACAGCCCGAAGACTTCTTAAGTGGTGTCATTTATTTAAGACAGGACCGTATTCGACACACTTAATGAATGTTCCTTATTATTTAATATTTTAATATTAATATTTAATTTTTTTTAAAAAGTCATTTAAAAATGTTTTTTATTTTAATAAGTTCTTATATACAGTTTAAAAAAGTGCCAATTATAGGCCAATTCTGCCTTATTTTAAAACTAGTATAACCGATTATCACTGGGATCTCATCACTCTTAGCTTTTATTTTGTGGCAGGACTGACTGGAAAAAGTGTAGTATCTTGTTAAAATCTTTAAACCTATATTCAAAACATTTTTTTGCTATTAAACCATAAAGTAACCTAAATAAAATAGGTGGTGAACACCGCTGCTTTTTTCTCAGACAAAAGAAATAAGAGATTTAGTCTATGGTTAGCAATGGGTCTGAAACAATAGTTCACCAAAATTTTACTAAATCATTATATAGCTGTAAGGAAGTTTAAATGTGTATGGGAAGCCCAATACTGTAGAACAAAATTGTCCAGGCGTGCAGGGCAGCGGGGATTAGGGGGATTGGCCCTGCGGAGTTTGCGCAATGAATTGTAGGTCAAAGCTAGAGTTCCATGGCACTTTGTTACTATCTATAAAAGTGACATCGTCAAAATGTGAAATCTAAGCATTCACTGTTTTTTTTTATTTTTTGCACAAAATTGTTGGTCGTTAAACGATACCAGAATATTTAAATTAGTGTGTAATATTGGATTTTATATCATTTGATATAATATGCCCCCACTTACAGCCTTCTATTGAATGGTCGATATTTTTGGGAGCTTTGTATTTTTACCAAAAATCTTTCCAAATAAATAAAAACACGATTTTTTAAAATACATTTTAAACCTTGTATGATAGTTTCATGTCCTCATCACCAATTTTGTGATAAAAAAAGGGCAGGATAGTGTAAATGAATTTAATCTAATCCTAAGATTCTGATTGTACATTAAAAAGTGAAAATTTTTATAACTGCTTTTTAGGCTTATACTTTCCCCTAATAACAAACATTCATGAGACAGAATAACAGTGGTTAAAAATGTTTAGTATCCTTTTATATAAATTCTAGGTATCCATTGTAACAGCATCTACAATATTAAAATTCATATATGTTGAGTTTAAAAGTTAATAATGTAAGTTTAAGAAACCAAAAATCTTATTTCTTTTTAAACAAATGCAGAAAAAGGAAAGAGAAATAACTTTAACATAAAATTGTACTTTCTGTATATATTAAAATTTGCCTGGTCCGCACAGTAATTAATATTTTTGATCCTTTAAAAGAATGTACTAAAGTAGTAAATGAAATAAAAGTACCTAAATGTAAACCTTATTTCTTGTTAATAATCCACAGAAATACACAAACATTGTGGAAATCATCTAAAAGATAGTTAAGATTACCTTACTTTTCTCACTGTTATTACCTATGAAATTTTCATTTTCTTTTATTCATAATTGATATATTATTGTTTATTCATATATCTAAATATTACGTCTCATATAGAACCTAATTTAAGAGCATTAAATGTAGTGACAAAGCTTAACTTGCCACTCATAAGAGGGATGCAGCTGACCGTGGTTTTGTGTGGACTGTGAAGCAGTGCTCTATGGAAGTCTGAAGTCAATGAAAGAATGATGTGTTTTCTTCAAAACAATATATTATAATTGTGATTCTAATTATAATAACAAAAAATTCTTTGTATTTGCGATTAAAAATAGTCTTAAAAACTTATTCACTATGTACATTATTCCTAGTCTTTAATTTAAATATAAAAGTTTGAGCCTGCATTGTAGTCTGTTGAAATCTCCTACCTTTATCTTTTTGTAGTACCGCTTTTCGGCAAACACAAAATATCACTATGTAATATTCATTTACTTTGTTTTGTTATGTACTTGTTGATTTCGTAGATAAATGAGGTAAAGTGCTCCATCCTGAAACCATTGAGACCGACTGACTGTCCCTGGCCCTTGTTGTCGACTGACCTATTTTAAATAATTGTCTGCAAAAGCATTCCGTATTAAGTGGCCCAGTGCAATGAACTGTTGTAAATATACTGTAGTTATAACTTATTTCGACTGATGGTTACAAGCCTAACAGATTCCAGAATATTAAGTAGGCTAAAAAATAGATTTATGTTGGTGTATTTGGGTAAAATTAAAAAGAAATAAAGAATAAAATTAAAATGCCATGTTGGGAACGTTTCCCTCAACATACTGCCCGCCAATGAAGATTCATCTTCATTCTTTGAAAATAAAGTTTGTGAGCAAACACAAATTCTAGGGATCTAATATTTGGGTTAAAACAAAACTTATAAGGACACTATTAGGTGTGTTAAAATTATAGACACCCACTTAGGTGTAAAATGTGTTAATTAAATAGACAATAGCTATGTGGTAAACAACAGAATTATAAAGGGGACACCACTAGTACAAAGAATTATGGACAGCACTTAAAACAAAAGTATTAAAGGACACAACTTAGGTGCAAATAAAAGAATTAAAGGGACACCACTTAGGTGCAAACAAAAGTATTAAAGGGACACCAATTTAGGTGCAAACAAAAGTATTGTGCTGGACACCACTTAGGTGCAAAACAAAAGTGTTAAAGGGATACCACTTAGGCAACAAAGAATTGTTAACACCACTGAAAAACAAAAGTTATTTAAAAAGGACACCACTAAAAAACAAATATTAAAGGGACACCACTTAGGTGCAAACACATTTCTGTAAAAACAACAGTTAGAAATTAATTCTTGAAGTTCAAATTCAGGTAACGGACAAAGTCGAGTAATGTTGCTGAGTGAAGATTCCGTTCCAAGTCGAACCTTAACTACTCTACTCTATTATCACGTCCAGGTACAGTTTCTATTACTCTGACAATGGCCATTTTAAAGGGGGGCAATCGTCTTTTATTAGAACAAGATCATTAACTTCAAGTCAGGGCGTAGTTTAATCCATTTAGGCGGTTTTGTAATCGATTAAAGTATTCTACATACCAACGCTTCCAAAGCTTTGTTGAATCTGGTACATTTCTGCCATAACGTTAAACGACTTTCAGAAATGGTGGTAATATCTTTTCGGGAAAATGCTGTTATGCTAGTACCTATTAAAATGACCAGGTGTTAAAGATTGAAACTATTAGGTCGTTAGATAACGCATTTCATAAAGGTCTAGAACAAGATATTTCTATCAGTCAAAGAAAGTGTTCAAAGGTAAGGTTAGCATTTCAATAAGTCTTTTTAAATGGCATTTTGCACTTTATCAAGCCGATTCCCACAATCCACCCCAATGTGGACTCTTGGGAGGTATAAATTTAAATTCAGTTTCAGTCTTGAGTAAAAAATTTTAAATGTGCTTAAAATTACACTTTATTTTTAAAAGTCATAAATCTCTTTTAACCATTTATTTAGCACCCAAAAATTAGTGGCATTATCACTAAAATTTGAGAGGGATTTCCTTATGCCGAGAAATAAATCTTTTAAATGCTAGAATAAAACCTCTGTAGTTAGGTCTGTTACTAACTCACGAATGGCCTTGTAGCCATACACACAAATATAGCCATGTATACTTTAATAAGAGGAGCCTTTCTGAGTTTGGATGATTTAATGGGAAAATGGACCTCCATAGTTCACACCAACTTTGAAAATACAAGAGCTGGGTATACCAGATCAGTAAGCTTTGACAGACCTGATAGTGGCTTGAGCGCGAAATCTAAAACAAGTACACACTGTCTTATGAGTCTTTAGTCTCTCTAAGTCCATTAAGAGGCCAATATTTTAATCTGAAATTAGACAGTACTGTTCGAGCACCTGCATGACCTAAACGTATGTGTTCTTGTGATAGCATCATGGATACTACTGTTATGGGAAGGAAGTAAAACCGATGTTTTTGATCGAATGATATGTTGGCATTTTCTAGTCTACCACCAACTCTAATTATTTTATTGTCATCCATAAAAAGATTTAGGCCTAAAGACTTTATCGGTAATCGGAATTTTGTTTAAAAGAGCATTTTCCTTTAAGAAATGTTGTGTTTGTAAAACTTGTAGGATTAAATTTAAAGATTTTTGTAATTCGGGTTAGCGGTAAGGGTACCAAGAATTTTATTTTGGCATTGGATGAATTATTACTAAATCTTAATATGAAAGCTACTGTCCCTGAAAAGAGTAAAAAGTTGAAAATCGAGAAAACAATTTGTTCCAAAGTCAGCTTTGTTGTTTGATCAATATTATTATACAGGGCTTTCTTCAGAATTTCGGTTAATTGTATTGATTCCTCAAATGTACTAAAATCAGTTTCGAAGATTGTAAAAAACCATAAATTTTTATTATTTTTTTTAGGGAATTTAAAAAGGGAAACAATTTTTCACAAAAAATGTCCCAAATTTAAAAAAAAATAATTTCCCAAAATTTTTTAAAAGGTTTTTAACCAAATCCAAAAAATTTTGGAACCCCCAAAATTAACAACCTTTAATCCCCTTAAAAAAGTTAAAGGTTTAATTTTCCAGTTTAAAGGGAAAGGCAAAAAATTAAATTAAAGGGGGAAAAAATTTTTTTATTGAAATGGGGGGCCCAAAAAAAAATTTTTTTCTCCTTTTTGGGTTTGGGACATTTTTTGGGGGGAAGGGGCCAAAACTTGGGCTTCCCAAACCTTTTTAATTCCTTTTTCAAGTTTTTTTAAAAAAACAAATTGAATTAAAAAAATTATTAAAAAAATTATTCCCTTTTGATTATTTTGTAGTTTATTTGTGGCCCCTTTGGGTTTTAATCCAAAATTTTTTTTATTTAATTTTTAAAAAACGTAAATTTAAAAAAAAAATTGGTAAAAACTTAAAAATTGCTTTTTTAAAAAAAAATTTAAAAAAAAATAAAAAACAATTTTTTAAAATTATTTAATTTAGTTTCTTTATTAAAGGGGATTTTTTGGATTATAACCTTTTAAAAATTTTTTCTAAATGTTCCCTTATTTTAAAAATTTTCGGAAATTAAAATTTTAAAGGGGGAATTTTTGTTGGGGATTTTTCTAAAATCATTGTACCCGACCCTGTATCATACTAATTTAAACAAAATTTAGTGAAATGTCGTTTTAGACCATATAGACCATAACTCCAAAGTATTTTTTTTGAATAAAAAATTTTTTTGGATCATGTTTTATTTTAGCCTGTCACCTATCATGGGACACGCTGTGTATATATTTGACCGCTATAGTCAACCTTTTCATTAAAATGATAATTGACTTTAAAAAGTGACAAATGGCTGTTAGCACTTTCTGTAAAAAAATCAATAATAAGTATCTGTTAACAAAAATAATATTTTAAAATTGCACTAAGGAAGGGATAAAAAATCATTTCCAAAAGCTTAAAAAAATTGATAACGAATTTACAAATATGGGCCTTTAAATTTGAAAACCACCTTACTAGATTACTTTTATTAGATTTATTGTCTGCTATCCCTTTTATATTTATTTAAATATTCAGTATTAAACTTGCAAAAATATAATTATTATTTAAGCAGTTTTATTATTTTAGATTAAACATATGTTAATCCTGTTTCTTGTTACTATCCAATTTTTCATTTACACGTACTTTAATACCTAACTGTACAATTTTCTAGGTAAATAAACTAGGTATTCATAAAATTGTATTTTTCCACTATGTATGTATATTGTGGAGATATCGCTGTATTTGCTCTGGAACAGTCTTTGAATTTCAATAGAAACTCGCTTTGAACTTAAGATGATAGCGTGCAGGAAGCTTGCCGCCATTTTATAATTCGGTAAAATTGTGTTATACATAAAGCAAAAATTGATTCAGCTAAATCCAAAAATAATTTTGAAAATGACTTAAATCAAAAAACTCTATATTATTAATAAAACAATAATAATGAGATCCTAATTCAATATTTAAATGATGAGTAAAAATGCTTCCAGATCAAGATTATACCTATTAACCTAAGGGATAGAAAGCGTTTTTTCTTTAAAGATTTTAATGAAAATAGTACATTTAAATAAAAATTTAAAAAAATTCTAATATAAAGCACTCTTAAGCCCCGGATTCGATGTCTGTAAATTAAAGTTTCTTGAACCCACTAGATCAACAGAATTGCAAGTAACCGCTGACCCAGCTAAAAGTGCAACGTTAACAATTAATAACATAAATAGTAGGCTTTTAATGGATTTAAGTTTTGTTATAATTTATATTGTGTTTTATCATAAATAAGTGTATTATAGTGTAAACGTTAATAAAAGTTTTTTTATACTAAAAGTAAATCCACTAATTTTTAAGAATCTATGTTTTCGGAAACCATCAAAAAGTACGCCTACTAAGATAAGTGATAGTATTTAGTGCAAAAGTTTGCAAAAAAAAACTTTTAACTGCAAATTAAACTAAATAAAATGTGGTTTAAGTGTTTATTTAAGTAAAAATGCAATATAGCATTATTATTATATTGGAAATAATCTATGTCAGAAGAACAGGACTAACAACTTAGTGCTCTTGGTCTTAATGCCATTTTACCCGTTACTAACCCCACACTCAACAAACTACCCCCATTATTAGGACCGTACCACCAGAATTTGACATAAGGAACCTGAAAATTTCGCCAGAATACGATGGCAACCCTTACGAACTTTTTACATTCTATCTAAGCAATTACTCTGCTGTTGAACCACTACTGAAACAATAACGATATAAAGTACCTCCAAAATTACATACTGTTCCAAGGAATATCAAGCAAGTCAAGAAGAAGAGCAAAAAAAGAAATCTCGATCTATGACTGTTTTAATTGGCCAATGTCTAAGAAACACTCATCCAGAACTTTGAATGACCAAATTCAAGAACTCACTTACCAGAGATCTTGTTAATCTACGCCAAGGCATTAACAAAACTTCACAATAATTTCATGCAAAAGTTATGAGCCTTCTTAATACCATATGAAACTCGGTCGGACTACACAATAAGAATGAAACCGTTCAGGCAAGCAAAAAGAGCTTTTACCAACAACAAGCCCTTACCACCTTCCTGGCAGGACCACGGAAACCTCTAAGATCAACTATTGGCGCCATGCAATCTTGCTACTGCCATTAAGTCTATACAAGAAAAGCACCACATTTGCCACCTGTAGAAAAACTCAGTGGTGACCATTAAAAAAAAGACAAAATATCCATTAACAAACACCGTAGATACCCTCACCATTTGGACCACAAGGTCCTCAAACACCGGCGTTTAAGTCACAACCTCAGCAAAAGTTCCCTTTTTCACAATCATTTATTAGACCAAGGCCTGTTATTTAATCACCTAGATTTCAACCAAGTCAACCTATAAATAGACCAATTCAACATAAGGTTTGGGCCAATTTACCGGGATCATCTCATTAACCAAAGCTTACACCTATGAGTACCACTTCGAGAGCTGTTACATAGAACCAAGCTCCAAACTTCCGGCCTCCACAACAACCCAACCTGAAATACACTTTTTAATATTGAGCAAAAAAACCAAGCCTGTCAATACAACCCATATGGCTACTCCGAAAAAGATGCTTGGAGCTACGGTAAAATAAAATCTAGTTTGATTATTTTCAAGAATATCTCCAAAATATCCAGTACAAAACTAAAAAATTTCCAAGAAGAGTTATTAGGAAAAAACGAAGAAACGTAGTTGAGCTCCAAAGGCACATAGACAGCTTCCTTACTTATCAATCTCTAATCCACCTCTTAAGCTTCGGATCGACACCGGCGCTATAAAATTCTTTCTTAACACTTAGTTTACTTACCTATTAAGTATTATGAAACAAATTAAACTCAATTTTATTTCATCCAACTAGAACTCAATTCAGTAACCTAGGCTGGACTTCCCGTAAAACAAAACCAGGGAACGATTATCCTTCAAGACAAACACTCCAAGGAGCAACTATTAGAGAAACTCTTACTACAGCAAGTTATTAACTAACCTGAAAGGAATTAATCAACACAACCGATAAACCAATACAAATCACCCTAACGGAACAAATAGAAAGCGGCGAAAATGACCTGGACCTATTCTACTTTTACCCGGCGGATATCCTACCCCAATAACCAGGACCAATTAAAGTTTGAAGAAAATCGACCCACTCCGACAGATCATCTCAACCCAAAAGAAAAAAAAAACTTTAAGAAAATCATGTAAAAAGAACGCTAGCATCTTTTACTATCCAGATTTTTCACTAAGCTCTTTCAGTTTTTATAAGGTCATATCAATATAAAAAAAGGTTTAAAAGCAAATATCATCAATATTCGATAAATTAATTATAAGACAAAGCCAGTTACCCTGGTCATCACCTGTATGGGTAGTGCCAAAGAACTTCGATGCTTCTGAAAAGATCAAATGGCGCATTGTAGTAGACTATAGAAGGGTCAATGAAAAAACCATGATGATGATACCCAATCCCTAATAAAATGGACATTTTGAACAAACTTGGTAAATACCAGTTTTTCATCAAATCGAAATTACAGCAGAAGACGTTCAGAAAACTGCCTTTAACGTAAAAAATGGCCACTACGCATACGCAAAAATGCCATTTGAAATAAAAAAACCCACCAGCAACCTTCCAACGAGTGATGGACAACGTACTAAAAGGTCTTCGGAGTTATCTGCTTGGTATACATGGACGACATTATTATATTTAGTACATCTCTTCAAGAACACATGGTTGATCCATTTAAAGTATTTCAACGTTTGCAAAAAATGGCTTTTAAAATTCAAATTGATAAATGTAAGTTCCTGAAAAAGAAAGATGACTTTTTGGTCACATCGTCACTCCTGATGGTATGAAACCGAATATAGACAAGCTTAAAGCTATTATGGACTATCCTGTTTCGTAAACAGCGCTACGTTACGAAGCTACTTAATTCTTGCCTTAAGAAAGACGTCAAAAGTTAGCACACCCAGCAATTTCCAAACTGTATAAAAATTTGTAAGAGTCTGCTAACAAATGAGCCTTTTCTACAGTATCCAAATTTCTCCAAACCATTTAACTTCACCACTGATGCAAGGAAGTTTGCAATTTTCCCTTCTTTCACAAGGTTCTGTTGGCAGCGACCAACCAATTACATAAGGATCCAGAACTAAATATTCTACAAAGTTCTTTAGATCCTATCTGTTTGGCCGATAATCCAAAATTCTATTAGAGCTCCATTAACTTCTGGCTGTTCTCTCTCAGGGACCCAAACTCAAAACTGGTCAGATGGCAGCTAATACTAGAAGAATTTGACCATAAATTTGTATACAATAAAGTTAGAGCCACACCAATGCTGACCCTCTTTGCAGAGTAGAAATTCACACAAAAAACTTTCCAGGCCATTTACAATTTCGAATGCTTTACGACCTGGCAGATACCAAAAACGACGGAGCATTCTTGTACAACAATCCTGGATTTGACCATTAAGGAATGGCAGCGTAATAAAATATGTATTTCTTAAAACATCTTGTATTTTATTATTTAATTTTTATCGCTACTCAAATACATGTTCAATAGTAAAGCGAATATTTTTAAGGCAATTAAAATTACCTTTAGTACCTAGTCATTATGCAATCCGGAAATATGTGTTCTACTTTTTGTTACATAGCAGTGCTTTAAGAGTCACCTTGTGACAGTAGTGACATTCCCTTTTATGATGACTTGCCCCAGCTAGTATAAGTCAGTGGGTTGTTTTCTATGGTATAGCTTATAATCTTATTATAAATAAATATTATTAAATAAAATATTAAAATTTGTTTCAATTTAATTTATTTTTTATTGTGCTTCTAAAAATTCATGTTTGGCTGGCTAATTGGTTGGTATATTGATTCTAGAATATTTAACACTTGTCATAAACATGCTAAAATAAAAATTAATTTTTAAGAGAAAAATTATTTGTAAATTTTTTAATATATTATAAAAGCCTGCAAAAGAACCAGAAATAAAACGAAATTGTCGCAAGTTTAAATTTTGCATTGAACTGCCATATTCACGACAACACAATCTGGCGTATGAAAAATACCAATATATGACGATTTTATCAATATTTAATACTCTTTTATGATTCTGGAATTTTATCTTGTACTTTAAGTGCACTATTTAAAAATTTGAAATTTTACGTCTTGCTAAATAATTTACCGTTAGATATATTGTACATTTTCAAATATATTTAATTTTATTATAAAATGTTAAAAATTAAATAGAAAACAATAAATTATTTAACTTAAATAGAAAAAAAGGGTGGCAAATTTATTCGTACATAGAGTTGTCAAGTTTACAGAAAACGATTATAGACTTAAAAATAAAAAAAGCAGAGCCATTTTTAAAAAAACGACAACCATAAAAAAGACTAAACCCGTTATTGAAAATGGCGTTGTTTCTTTGGTTTCTTCGACTATTTTGCGCTGTGGGCTGTCTTATTGTGTTTGATATTTTTCCCAATATCCTCCGGGAGACTTCTATTAAATGGGTCCGTTTTCGAGGTAAACCTGTTTTTTGCTTCTTGTATAACTTCGGTCAGACTGTTCATGGTTTCATCTATTTTTTATTTGGTGCTTAGTTCCATTTTCATTCTCTGATGATTTTTCCGACAAAATTTTGGTTTAATTATATCTAAGTGGACTGAGGTAGGACGCAATGGTTTAGTAGAGATTTTAATAGGATTTATATGGCAATTCATAAAAAAAATTATTTAAATAAAACTTTTTAAAAGAAAAGGCGATACTATTCGTATGTTTAATGTTTTTATTATTAAATTAAAAGAAAATTACGTTTTAGTTACTTTTTAATGAATTAAATGGTATTTTACTGGTGAACATGTGTTTAACGACATGCTTAGACTAGGTTATAAGGAAGGACTGTCAGGTGCCACATGATGTCCCAAGTAAATTTTTATTTTCATAAAATAAATTTTAATATTTCTGTTATAAATTTACACGCCTCATTTAGATATAATTCTTCTAATTATGTCAAGTTAAATACTAAAATGGGATCAAAATATGATAAAATATTAACAATCAACTGTCCTACAGGGCACAACATTATACTAGCAATAAATATATTAATTAATAATTAGGGTAAATAAGTATTTATTTAAATAAAAAATCCTTTTTAGCTAAAGACATTCTTTAATAAGAACAACTTTATTTAATTAATAATATGGGCATCAAATGTTTGCTTTGTTTAATTTTTTTTACAGAAATAGTAAAATTAGGAAATGCATTAACTTTTTTACTTAATTGAAAGATGTGTAAAAAACTAATTGAATTAAGCCCTTTTTACCCCCATTTTAGCCCTACATTAAACAGATTATTTCACGGGGTGCAAAGCAACGGAGATATTAACGTCTACAATTTTTTTTGCTTTAAATTTGTAAATTGGCCTAGGTGCCGTCATTTCAGCCACATCGACGTGACAAAAAATCAATTAGTCGCAATAATAAATGTACTAAAGGACTCTTAATCAAGGAAGTTTAAAGGTGTATGGAAGCCCAATACTGTAGAACAAAATTGTCCAGGCGTGCAGGGCAGCGGGCATCGGGGGATTGGCCCCGCAGAGTTTGCGCAATGAATAGTAGGTCAGAGCCGGACTTCCATAATTCTTTGTTACTATCTATAAAGTTGACATCATCAAATGTCAAATTCAAGCATTCAATGTTTTTTTTTTATTTTTTGCACAAAATTGTTGGTTATTAAACGATACTACCATAGAATATTTAAAATTATTGTGTAATATTGGATTTTATATCATCTGACATAATATGGAAAGAATAGATGGCGCCACTTTACAGTCTTCTATTTAAATGGTCGATATTTTTGGGAGTTTTGTATTTTTACCAAAAATCTTTGTAAATAAATAAAAACACGATTTTTTAAAAATAAATTTCAAACATTGTATGATAGTTTCATGTACTTATCACCAATTTTGTGATAAAAGAAGGGCTAGATAGTGTAAATGAGTTTAATCTAATCCTAAGATTGATTGTGGTTGTACGTTAAAAAGTGAAAATTTTTATAACTGCTTTTTAGGCATATACTTTTTACTAATAACAAACATTCATGAGACAGAATAACAGTGGTTAAAAATGTTTAGTAACCTTTGGTACCTAGGTATCCATTGTAACAGTAACCGTTAAATATTATGTGTCTACAGTTTGTCGAGCTTAAAAAGTTGATAATGTAAGTTTAAGAAACCAAAAATCTAATTTCTTTTTAAACAAATACAGAAAAAGCAAAAAGGAACTTTAATATACAATTGTACTTTCTTTTATTCAATTAGAGGGACCTGTATATATTAAAATTTGCCTGGTCTGCCCAGTAATTAATAATTTTGATCCTTTAAAAGAATGTACTAAATTATTAAATGAAATAAAAGTAACCTAAATGTAAACCTTATTTCTTTTTAATAACCCACAGAAATACACAAACATTGTGGAAATCATCTAAAAAATGTTAAGATTGCCTTACTTTTCTCACTGCTATTTCCTATGAAATTTTCATTTTCTATAATTCATAATTGATATATTATTATTTATTCGGTTACCTAACGTTACGTCTCATAACAAGCACCTAATTTAAATATAAGAAATACTTACCTGAAGTAATAAATGCCGGGTATGTTACCCTTAGATTTGCAAGATAAAACCATACAACCTCTAGTCATTTTGTTACGATATTATAAGTAACAAACAATAAACACAAAATTATAGTCACAATTTAATAAACACTAATCACTAAAATAAGAAGGTTTTTTTCAATCCAAAAAAACTTCTGCAACCACAAAATATAATCACACAAAGCAAAACAATCGAAACTAATACGGCTCTCATAAAAGTATAATGTGTTGCCTAACTACACACTGATTTATAAGTGTGTAAGTAGGCAACACATTAAATTATTTCGTGGAATTTCGTTATTGCGCAGAATCGGCGAGGCCAACTCTGACACTTATTTTAATACTGGGCTGGACATTTTTTGATTGAATGGGCCATAGCATTGGGCTTCCATACACCTTTAAACTTCCTTGCTCTTAATCGTTGTTTATTTATTATTTTGCCATTTCAGAAATTTTGCTCTCTTTTCGTTCTTATTTAATAAAAATAGGCCAAGTCAATTTTATTTATTTATATGTTTGATTATTTTTAAGAGTTTATTTACCAAAATGTTCTTAAATTTTGCAGATATCCTGTTTTTTCTTACCATAATTATTAATTTTATATTCTTTACCATCCTAACTATAATGCAATGTAAAACGCAACATAATATTCCTTTAAAGGGCCTTTTTTTAATACTACTTCATACCTATTTTCAAGTTTTGAAGAGCTAGTATAATTTACTTAACTATCTATTTCTTTTTGTTCTAATAAACCTAAACGCGTTGGTGATATTTCTTTCTTACTACCAAACCAGTACACTTGCATTATAAATTTGACATTTTTAAAAAGAAAATATTTTACAAAACCCCTATAGAGATTTAAAATAGCACTACTGGTTTAATTTTTGATTTTTACAAAAGGTAATTAGTCATCAGGAGCAAAACTTTACAAACTCTTGTCGTTGAAAATATTTTTAGACCTAATTAAAAAAATAGATTCTTTTTTAACTATTAAAGTTCTATGTGATTTTAAAAGAGCCTTTACAGAACCTAAAATTAAAAGGGCACAAGGTGCTTGAACAATTTTTACTTTACACTAAATAACCGTATATATCTATACAGCTGGTTGATGTTGGCTTTATACGATACGATTTAAACCATATGTATTAAGTAAAATTGTTGCAACATCAGCAAAAGACAGGACAAACAATACCTTTTTAAGCGGCCAAGCAGATCGCACTCATAAAGCAGTATAGAACGCGTGTCATCAGGAAGCCCTTAAAATAAAAAAGAAAAAACGGCAAATCTTATTAAGAGAGTCGACGCACAGAACACCTTAAACACATGGAAAATTCTAGTTAAAAATAAAACAAATAAAAACAAACCAAGGGACCAGAACAATAACCCAAGAACAATGTAAACCAAGATTTAGTTAATGTTGTAATCAGATTTTTATTTAAAATATATAAGGTACGGCAGAAAGTGATACACAAAAAAAGATTAAATTAAAATAAAATACTACAATGGGTATACCTAACATCAATAATTTCGGAAGTATGGACATCCAAATTTGATTATTTTTAATTTCTAATATATTTACACTAGTAGGGTATGCTAAAATAATATTCAAATCATTATGACATTTTTTTTATATTATGTTTTAACCTTATTCTTCTTAAGATTTTTGTAAATAATGTATTTATTCAAAAAAAAAACAAGAAATGCTGTTGTTATTTAAAAAGATATATACATTTTTACAACCTAGCGTGCTTATAAAGATAGACATCCAAATAATAATATGCGACAAGACAGACTATGAAAAGGATTTTTTTAAGTTTAAAAAATATTTAAATTTGCACAAAAAAGGACGTGTAGGAATAATGAGATTTTGTTAAAAAAACATCCTATAATCTGGTTGAATTTAGTTTTTCAGAAAGTGGTTTATTTAATCGCTAAAGTTTTAGACATTAGGCACGAGAAAATCCGTAATTTCAAAGAAAAGAACTAACGGATGGTGAGTTATTCTGCCAAATAAAATTTTATGTCCAAATTTTCAAAAATACTAAAGATAGTTATATAAAAAGTAATATTTTTTTAATCTCCTAAGAAGATCTTTTTAATGACTATACAAACGTCCCAGTGCTTTCTTTCAAATAATCGTATCCTTTGTTATAGAGCCTGTATATCTCAGGTGAATAAAAATCTGGTAATAGATTTTGAAACTACTTATATAATATATAAACCAAAAGTTAAGGGATTGTGTGGCAAGTGTGCCATAGACAGCCACGATATACATAATATTTTGCAGGTATTTGGTAGTAAATATTGTTTTCTACTTGCGTGCGCAAAGTACTTACTTGCGTGCGCAAAGTACTTACTTTGCGCACGCAAATAAGTGCTCAAAATATAAATTTGCGCACGAAAACTCTTTTCGCACGCATTTTTGTTCTGCATATTTGCCGTATTTATGTTCGATTTTTTATTGTATTAATAACTTTTGGATGAAATAATATTTAAAAAAGGTTCTACATATTCTTTTATTGTGCTTTATTGAATTTTAGATACATTTGGCGCTTAGTAAATATCCCATATCAATTTTCTTTATTATCATTTTAATATTTTTTCATGCACCATGTATTTCATAGACACCATGCTAAACAATAAAAAATCAAATAATTTTTCTTAATTTCACAGAAGCATCAGAAGATTCGGGAAAAAGTTTAAAATAAGTTTCAAAGAATGGAGGAAGAATTGCCAGACGAAGTTTTAAAAGCCGCAAGTTTGGCCAACTTAGAGCTCCTGCCGGCAAAATCAAAAGAAAAGTACGAGGAAGAGTATAATTCATTTGAAACATGGTGTGAAGAAAAAGGCGTTAGAACTTTGAAACAGGAGGTACTTTTAGCCTATTTTCTCAAATTAAGCAAGGAATTTAGTCCAAATACTTTATGGTCGAAATACTCCATGCTGAAAAGTGTTTTAAAGATCAAGAAAAATGTAGATATCGGCAAGTTTTATAAGTTAGCAGCATTCATTAAGAAACACAATGTAGGCTTTCGGCCAAAAAAGTCAAGGGTTTTTTCAAAAGAAGAAATATCTACATTTATTAATGAAGCACCTGATGAAATATATCTTTTGATAAAAATTGCGACCATTTTCGGACTTGCTGGCGTCTGCAGACGAGAAGAACTCGCAAAAATGAAAACATCCGACATCTAGGACAAAGGCAACCTAATTGTTGTGAAGATTCCAGACGCAAAAAACTATACCTTTCGTACTTTTGTCCTGTCTGAAGAGATCAACGACGGAACGTATTTGTTCTTATATCGGTAGTATACATCATTACGGCCACCGACAATACATCAACGGTTTTTTGTATATTTCAAAAGGGGAATTTGCACACAACAATGCGTTGGGATCGATACATTTGGTAAGGTGCCTCCTGAGATAGCAGCATTTTTAAAGTTGCCGAATCCAGAGCTATATACTTGCCACAGCTTCCGGCGATCTTCTGCAACGTTACTTGCAAATTCCGGAAAAGGACTGATAGATATAAAGCAGTTAGGCGGTTGGAAATCAACAATGGTAGCTGAGGGATACATTGAAGAATCAACAGGCTACAAAAAGGGGTTTAATAAAAAAAAATAAACTGAAAGAAGCCAAAAACTCTCAAGAAGCCAGATGAAATGTCCAGTTCCACAGACGCTGTTCAATCAGCTAAAACACAAGATTTCGTCTTAACATCGAGCAGCGAACCAGCATCGACGTTCCTAAGAAATCATTTAAAATCGGCCATAAACCTTCAACATGTAACTAATTGTACTTTTAACATTAATATTGTTAATAATATTTAATAATAGTTTTTTTGTATAATCAGTTAAAACAAAAATTTAATTATTTACTTAAGATTTTTAATTTTTACTGAAATATTCGTATATTTCTAATAATCATATTCTTTAATAAAACGCTCCCAGAAAAAGTATTCGCAAGTAGAAAAAGTATTGTTCCTAATACTTGCGCAAAGTGACTTTTCCGCACTTAAAGCTTATCCGAACTCCGCTTCGCGTCGTTGGTCTAACTGCTCTGGCGTGCGAAAAAGTATCACTTTGCGCACTTATTAGATAATAACCATTTTGGAAAATGCTTGTCAAAAAGTTTCGCCAGTTAAAAAATAATAGAATATAATAATAATACACGAATATAATAAGCACAAGAATATAATAATAATATAATAATACACGAAAATGTAATTTTGCCAACTTTTTTTTTTCTTATCTATTATACTTGTCACTTAAACCTTGCGATTGTAAATTTGTGACATCACATAAAGTCCTTAGATTAGTTAGCATCTGATCATAGCCACCTATATGTAGTATTAAAAGTGGGTCTAAAGCAATAAGGTAGGCGAAAATCTTTTTAAAATGGCACAATTAATTAAGGAATATTTATTTTTGGTTTAAAAAAATCCACACTTGTTCAAATAGACCAGAACGATTTGAATTTAATATGTAACTTGTGATTTTTAAATGTACAAGGATATTCGTTACTTTATTTTGATGTTCGCCCATGTATTGTTTTAATATGTTATTTGTTTATTTATTTTTTAAATGTTGTTAAGCTATGCAATATTTATTAAACTGGTTTATTTATTTTAAATGTAGAGCTGACAATTTATATTAAAATCTCAGAGATAGAGATACGGAGTTTGAAAGCAACACAAATTTATTTATTTTTTATATACGAGCCTTTTTATTTTCAGACTGATTGGGTTAAAATATTTTTGTAGGTATAATATTTAAAATTACCAAAAAAATTAAAATGTGTATTGTTACTAATGGTTTACCAACAATTAACCAGAACTAACCAAATAATAAAAACTAGTATTACAAAATAAATACTAAAAATAAGGTTTAGTTATATGTTGAGCAAAAAGTTATTTTTTATTATTTATTGCACTCCTTTAAAGATTTACAAAAACCCAATTTATTTTAATGTTATCTAATTTTTTAGAACATTTTTAATGTCGTATTATTGAAAGTTAAATTAAAATTTTTATTAGTCTTTGCGATTTTCCGCTATGACTTAAAAAGCATACAATAATGCCTTTTAAGATACAGAAAGGATCAACAACGTTGTTTGTTTACAACGTTGTAGTAATACAGTAAAAGAAAATCCTTTTTAAAATTCTTTACTTTTCACATTTTTTTTTTTGGTCACAGAACAACACAATAAAAATATTTTCTAAATAAAATATTATTCAACAAAACACGATGTTATATGCTTGAGCTCGCTAAGAATTATTCACGTTTCTTACTTTTTCACGCGAATTCATTTTCCTTAACATTGTCGCCAGATGTAGAAGAAAAGAAATATCTGAGTCAGTGGTGTAGAACAAAATGTAAATTAGATTATTCCATTTGGCTTCTTTCTTTTATTTCAAATATTTAAGTGTTTTTCTTTTACTTTTTATCTCATTAATTTTATCAATTTTCTTTATTTAGTATAAAATAAAAGATTTTAATGTCACCACTGTTTAAGTGTAATCATGTTTATAATTTTTTTTTTACCTTTGGACAGTCCACGAAGGCTAATGCCTAAGTACTAACGCACCGTGGGTGTCTTAAGTGTGGTGAGAGGGAGTTTGTTTACACGGGACTTAAATATTTGGAGATAGGGAGGAGAAGGAAAAACTTCTGCGGGCAGCAGGTTCCATAGTCTTGACACTCTAGGGATGAAGGAACGAAGAAAGTGGGAAGTTCGGGCCTCTCTAACTGAACTGTAAAAGGATGCATAAAAGTTGCACTACGTGTTGCTCTGTGGGAGCTGACAGAGAAGGAATTATACTGGCCAATTCCTCTAAGCAAAAGCCGTGAATGGAGTCCAGAATGCTAAGTGTTGTAGGGGATGCCATTCCCCAGACATGAAGACAATATTCTAAAGAGGGTCTGATTTGGGATACATACAGAGTGTACAGATTGGAAGAAGAGAAATATTTTCTGGCTCGGAAGAGGAATCCAAGCTTTTTTGAAGCTGCCGAGGCTATAGATGTAATGTGTTTGTGCCAGTTGAGGTTATTCTCAAAATTAACGCCGACAAGATTAAACTACTCTTTGTTCTGCAGAACTTGGCCGCTCATATGTAATGGATGAGCATTGGCAGACTTTTTTCGCGACAGCGAACATGACTGTCTTTCCGATTCATTAAACTGAACAAGATTTTTGGGGCCCCAATCCAAGATAAGTTTAAGGTCTTGTGAAAGAGATATCTGCAATGACCTGCGCTTGTTTTCCAAATCAGAATTACATGGTGGCTTAAGAAATTGAATACTAGAGTGGAGGGTACTATCGTCAACAAAACTATGAATGGGATTGATTGTGGAAGAGAGAAGATCGTTAATGTGTAGAAGCGTGGGTGCCAGCACTGAGCCCTGCGGCACCCTAGCATTAATTTGGTAGAAGCTGGAGGAATGACCATCTACACTAACTGATATACGTCGATTAAAAAGGAAACTGGAAAGCCAAGAGCAAAGCTTAGGTGGAAGACCGTAAGAAGAAAATTTGTTAAGGAGCCCATCATGCCAGACCTAATCGAAAGCTTTGGATATGTCAAGAGCAACGATCTGGGATTCACCAAGAAACTCAAGGGACTTGTTCCAGTTGTGTGAGACAAAGGAAAGAAGATCAGCTGTGGATCTACTGTGACGGAATCCATATTGTCTATCATGTAAGATCTTATGTTTTTCCAGATACTTTAAGATTTGGGAATTAATGAATTTTTCTATTACTTTGCAAACAACTGAAGGAAGAGATATAGGTCTATAGCTAGAAGGAAGAGTTTTGGATCCTTTTTTGGGGACAGGTTGCACAGCTTTCCAACTCTCCGGGAAAATGCCCGTGGCGTAAGAGATTCAAAAGAGGCGAGTTAGGATGGGTGCAAGCTCGGGAGCACATTTTTTTAAGACGATTGCTGGTATGCAATCCAGCCCAGTCAGATTGTCAGAATGTATTTAATCCTCTTATAAAGCACAGTGTTAACCATACTGTTAATTTGCACCTGCGCTGGTTCATTGCGTCAACCAAATATTTTAACAGTTTCCAAGTTTTCTTGCCATAGATATTTCTTACTGCAATTTTTTTCTGTGCTCTTTTATTTAAAATTTAAATACTCTAAAAATTTTTGATGCAACCTGTTCTAATAATTATAAATAAAGGTAAAAAATACAGCAAGTAAAAATTTACGTAACAAATCTTTCAAACTGTTTAAACACCTTTAGTCATATATCGTCATGCCGAAAAAAGTGACTAAAAAATAGTTTTAAAAAAATGTTCAACAAAATAACCTAAGATTTTTAAGGTGTTTTTACCTATGTGGTATTTTAAATCTTAATCAAATATTAATTATAACATAATAAGATATTTTAACAATCTTGACTTGAAGCTAAAAGTAACTATTGCGAAAAGTGATACTTTTTAGCACGCTACTGCCGTGAACGGAACGACGCAATGAAGAGCTCAGGTAAGTGGCCGAGTGTGGAAAAAACACTTTCCCGATGTGTAAGGAACAATTTTTTTTTACGAGCAAAAGTAAATAAAAACCATAAAATAATTTTAGAATATTTTTATTCATAAAATGACTTAGGCTTTCGCGGTCAGTGTTTAAACTAAAATTATTTTTGATTGGGCTTAAAGGCCATCGTTGGTTGTAATTTCTTCCGGACATTTTGCTAGCACGAGTGAAAAGCTTCTTCTAAGTTCCTTCCATCTTCGATGATGGTTGCAGACTAACACAGTACACCCGGGCGAAAGTTGTATCCATATCTTTAATTTTGTTTTCGTTTTTCCGTAATAATTTCTTTACGAAGTGACATAGCGATAAAAAATTGAGAATTCTTTTGAGGTCCTTACATCTCCGATATACAGGGTGTTCCAGAATATGTGGGCAATCTCTCGAAATCTAATAGAAAACCTAAACATATTATGACAAGTTCCCATAAACTTTTTTCCTATGGCCCTCCCCTACGGAGATACAGGTACATAACTGACACCTCTAGAAATCGTTTTTGTTTAAATAACTTTTGAAATACTAGGCGTAACTTAATATATTTTTTAATATGATGGCTACTCGATAAGTCTTCTTAAAATGAACCCAATAAATCATATTTGGGTTATTTAATTTGTCAGGGACGGACTAGCTCTGACATAATAATAGCAATTTTTTTAACACCCTGTATGATAAAGGCTCAACAATATTATTTTTGGATAACTTTAACCTAAAACTAAATATAAAAAAAGGTATTTTTAATTGACATCGATAAAATCAACTGTTTACGAGAAATAAATTATCATGTTATTTTTTTTTACATTATACAGGGTGTTTTCTAATTGTAAGTCAATATTTAGAGAAGCAATTTTTTGGTCCATTTTAAAAATAAAACATTATATGAACGTATGTCTTAAACGTCTTAACTTTTGAGATACAGGGTGGTATAATTTTCAAAAATAAATAATTTATTATTAATATTTGTGGTACCACTCTAACTATTTTAATGAAATTTGGAATAAATGTACTATGTATCAAGAAACATTTTTTAGTGTACCATTTTTTTTATTCCCATCAGTGGCGTTTGTACAGTTAAGGCCATTTTGGCAAATATGTAAAATAAAATAACTTTTTTGTTTTTAAGCGTTTTTTCCTTACCTGTCAAAAACAAGGAGGGAAGAGAAGCAAATGAACATTTAAAAAAAAATTAATAACCTAAGGGCTTAACATAAAATATTGGTATAATTAATTAATTTTTTTGTCTTATCCCTAGGGACTAGTTTGTGTCAAAGTTATAAATTTTGTCAACTTTTTTGAAAATTCATCCCGAACAAACAGATGCTTAGGAAGGGATCCTTAAATCCAAACAGGGGGCGGACAGAACCGGCTTTAGGGGGAAAACTTTCCCCTGTCTTTAAACGAAACGGATAGGAGTTTTCTGGGTAACCGGAGATGCGGTCTCAACAAGAACATTTGGTTCCTGTAACAAGGACCTGGTAGCTACCCACGTCATTAGACCGGGAGAGGAGGGTATGACGACTCTCCAGGAGACAGGGACACCAGAACACATCAGAACACATTTTGTGCTCGTGTCCGGTAGCGACACGAGTAAGAGGAGATGTAAGAACCCTCTCCCAATCTGGTATCGAATTCATTAGAAGTCCGATCCTATTGGGAGAAATGTAAAAAGGTGTGAGCCACAACAGACCGAACGGTCGCAGTGGAGGGCGTAAAAAGTCCATTCACTTTAAACCTACCTACCTACTACTACTAATAGTACCGATAAACTGCGATAAACAACAACTTAATTTATAATTATCAGGTTTGACAAACAATGCACTTGTCATTTCTGACGTCCCTGTTTTCTGTGATTTTCGACGTCCTGGCACTCTTGATAAAATGCCGCGTTGTTTATCTGATAGCTTAAAACAGGAAAGGATACGAGTACTGCAGTTTTTTGGCAATAAGTCGAGAATTAATTAAGATATCAAAATACCGTTTTCACCAGTATATAGACTTTTTTATGCCCTTTTTAATGGGCTTATAATAATACCAATGGATTTAAATTTTTCTAAAACATTGACAAAATTTATAACTTTGGTCTTTTGGGATAAAACAACAGAATAAATTAATTATACCAATATTTTATCTTAAGACCTGGTAAAATTTAAAGCTCTTTCAAACGAGATCTAGTTTATTAAAATCAACATCCAAATCAACAAAAAAGTTATTTAATTTTTTTTAAATGTACATTCGCTTTTTCCCCTCCTATATTTAACAGGTTAGGGAACAACGCTTAAAAGAAAAAGTTTTCATATTTTACAAAGTTTGTGAAAAACTAATAACGACTTAAGTTAATATGGCATAATATTTTTAAATAATCCGGGTTTTAATTTTGTTCTTAGTTTTATGCCCTCTAGCGGTGGAATTATAAATTTGCCAATAATTTCCAGCATTTTATCGAGTCTGGTTTTAATATAAATATTTTTTTTTAAAGCTGTAAGGGTTCTTGAAATATCGCCGAAGGACGACCTCAACAAATTTTACACAAATCACTAACAAAAGGCAGCACGTTGAACATTCAACTACTGGAGATGTCACAAGTTTTTTTTAAATAGGTTCTAAAAATTCATCGGTAAGTAAGAAAATCTCCGAAACTTTAAGACATAAAAAGTTGGATACATGAACGTAAAGTTTCAAATTTAAAGCCTTAACAAGTCATACCAAGCTCCAGCTGTCTTGAGATAGAGATGGATTACTTACTATAATGGCATTTAAAAATTAAAAATTTATTTTGCTGGTTTTTAATAGATCTTTATAAATTATTTTTATAATTGGCCTCAAATTAAAATTTTTAAAATGTATGTATAAAAGTATTGCCCGCAAACAGCTTTGTTCGAAAAAAGAACCTTGAGTAATTTTAATAATTTCTAGGTGATAAATTATTAAGCACTACATTATTCTATAAAAAAAACACTAAAAAAATTGTTACTTAAAATAATTATGAATTAAAAGCAGTGTTTATTTTACTTAGACACAAAAGTTATGAAAAAATATTTTTTAGCTTTCTAGCTAGATAAAAACATTAACAGTTTGCAATTTAGCTATAAAAACACAAAAAACAAACTAAAATGGGCTACCTAAAATGATTAAAAACTTTATTATTTACTGTTTTATATTTATTAATAATATACTATTTTAATATTTATAAATAAAAAAAAGTTAATAAATCTATTTTGCTTCAGAAAATAAAGTAAATAAAATTATTTTATTCTAAAATTATTTCCTTTTCTTACTTTTATAAACCTCTGCTTCGTTGCAAAAAATTTGGTGCTTTTTTACTCTTTATTTCTATAGAACCTAGATATATTATTTGACATTAAAAAAAGTTGTCTTAAAGGAAAACACATTTATTTCACGAGCTTCTGTAGGTTTAAAGAATTTGTATTTACAGTGGCTTTCTTGACCTTTTTTTTAAATAAAATAAATAATTTCATAATTTATTAAAAAGTAATTTTTGTAATAGTATATTATATTATAAGAATTAAAAGTGCATTCTTTTTTAACGAGCAATTTTTGAAGTTGCGAGGCGGAGCGCAGCCGAACGAATGAAAAATTGCGAGTAAAAATAAGCATTTTAGTCCGTATGATATACAGTGTGTCCCAAATTGGTGGGGAATGTATGGGGATCTTGGAAACCACGATAAATAGAAAATCGGTTAAATGGGGAAAGTTTTGGACAATTATGTTAGTAAGCTAATCCCTTTACTACATGGTTTTATCTATTCAGGTTTTTTAGAAATTTTGAAAAAACCTGAAACATGCATTTTCGAAAATCGGCCATATTTTTTTTATAAGTGAAAGATTTTTAAATCTGTAAAAACTTCTTTAAAGCAACTTTTGTTGTAGAATATCACCGGGTAGTCAATTTTTATTTTCTACGTTTCGGTTATCTAAAATCATCAACTTTATTTTTTCATATGGACGCCATATTGGATTTTTTTGGAGCCAAATAGTGCTTTTTATTCTGATTTCAACAATGTATAGCATGATATAATTTAAGAGTTTATAACCTCATTTATTTTAAAACTAATATTTTCTCAGTTGGCCTTGATTCCGGCGAACGTCATTTTTTTTTTGTAAACCATAAAATATTAGTAATTGGCAAAATAGATAAGCAGTTATTTTACAGATATGGGTTTCGCGAACATAGCTATATCGTTAATACAGTGTTACAACAAAACTACACGTAACAAGTTAATTGAAAAAAGTGAAAACAAAAACAATAAAAAGTGGCTAAAGTAATATTTCTACTAAAATGAAGGTGTAAAATAACGACCCAAAATTCAAAATGTAATCTCAACATATTAACGAGATTTTTCTAAATAGTCCTAACTACCCTATGATTGGTGGAATGGTGGACTTAGGTATGTGGAATTCTCTATCAACATTCCTGACTGAAGATGTTGGATTTCTGTTTTAAAATGTTAGTAGCATCTCGTTGTCGATTTTCTTCAACGTACTTCTTAGGTCGTGGTTTTTTAAAACTTTCGAATTCAAGCAAATTTGTAACCAGTTTTCGAGAGTATGTTAGTTTAGGATGCTGCCTTTCAGGAAAATTGTCAAAATACGTTTGCGCAGCAATATTAACATTTCTATCATTTTGGAAATAAGGTTGCCAAATATCAAGTTTTTCTTTAAATAATTAACCATTTTATGAAAGTAAAAAAAAATTAATAACGTACCCGAGCTAACTTGATAATGACGCTAGATGACATAGGCCGGAATCAAGGCCAACTGAGAAAATATTTGTTTTTGAAGTAGATGAGGTTATAAACTCCTAAACTATAACGTGTTATACATTGTTGAAATAAAAATAAAAAGCACTGTTTGGTTGCAAAAAATCCAATAATATTTTTTTGTTTACAAAATAAAATGACGTTCGCCGGAATCAAGGCCAACTGAGAAAATATTTGTTTTTTAAAATAAATGAGGTTATAAACTCTTAAATTATAACATGTTATAGATTGTTGAAATCAGAATAAAAAGCACTATTTGGCTGCGTAAAAATGAAATATGGCGTCCATATGAAAAAATAAAGTTGATGATAATTTTAAAAACTCGAAACGTAGAAAATAAAAATTGAACACTCGGTGATATTTTACAAAAAAAAGTTGCTTCGAAGAAGTTTTTACAGATTTGAAAAATTTTCACTTATAAAAAAATGGCCGATTTTCGAAAATGCATGTTTCAGATTTTTTTAAAATTTCTTAAAAACCTTAATAGTTAAAGCCATGTAGTAAACGGGATTAGCTTACTAACATAATTGTCCAAAACTTTCCCTATTTAACCGTTTTTATTTCCCTTTTTTTCCCCCCCCCACCAATTTAAATTATTTTTTAAAATAAAATTAATAATTAAATATATGGGTTTTAAATTTAAATATTAAAAAAAAAAAAAAAAAAAAAAAAAAAAATTTTTTTTTTTTTTTTTTTTTTTTTTTTTTTTTTTAAATTTAAAATTTCTTAACTAAATAGTAGATGTATAAACGGGATTAGCTTACTAACATAATTGTCAAAAACTTTCCCCATTTAACCGATTTTTTATCTATCGTGGTTTTTAAGATCCCCATACATTCCCCACCAATTTGGGACACACTGTATACTATTTTTTCTCCAACCAAGTCAAAATTAATACATTTAGTTATTCAAAAATCGTTAATAATTTAGTAATAAATTTGAACACCTATTATAACAGCGATAGCAAGTCGGTAGTCATGGATATCTGGTAGGTACATTATTGTTGGTAAATATTGATTGTCAACTAATGAATTAATCATATAATTTTTGTAGTAGTTTTTACGCTGCTTTGAAAATGAATCCTAAACTCTATGCAAATATACCTGCGGATATATTGGAAAGTGCCGAAGCAGTATCTCTAAATGTCTAAATGCCACCCAAATCTCGCCAAATTCATGAACTTGCATATCAGCGATTTATGAATTGATGTAACGAAAAAATGTGCGAATTATAAAATATTTCATTTTAAATTTAAAATACCCGCCGCTGCTTAACGATATTCTTAAAACAAATCGATGTCTCCAGGACAAACTTCCAAGGGTGATACCGCATCAGTAAACTTTGAAAATTGATTTTAAATTAAATTTTTAACCAAACTTTTTATGACTTATTTACATTTTACGGGTCCCATTTTTTTATTTTTCTGAGGCTTTTCTTACAAAAGAAACTGGACCTTAACGAAAAATGTTGCTGTTCTAATGATAGAAGAAACTATTGAAAAAATATATATATTGATAATTTAAAAAATGTGTGTTTTTAAAAAAGGCACATTCTGGTGTCAACAATGGCAAATATTACAGTATTACCACATAAAACCATATTTTTCTATAGCTGCTTTATCAAGAAAAGATATTCATTTAAACGAAACCTTAATAATTTTGTCTAACTTTATCTAAATGAAAAGTTTTTGGTATTATGTGTTGCTTAAATTATCCCAATTAATCATACACACACTTTTTCTGTGAATATATATATATATATATATATATATATATATATATATATATATATATATATATATATATATATATACCGGTTGTTTCTTAAAGGTAGCTTGCCCCTATAACATTTTTATTTTTTAGGAAAAATAAAATCCGGCTTGTCAATATATGACCTAAAAATGCATTGAATGACGTGTTCAATTGTTTCTGATGATTTCCGGTTTTACCGAAAATGTCCTCAACTATTTTCCACGCCCCCTTCTGGACTCAAAATTGGTTGTTTTAAGATTCTAGATTGGATTTTAAAAGATAAAATATTTTTAAAGGAAAATGTCAAAAGTTGACATAAGGGGTGTCATTGTATTTAGGATGTAATTTTCTATCGAATAGGTGAAAAAAATACAGGGTATTCCATTTAAAATTCAAAAGTTAAGGTCATTTCCGGTGAAACAGAAAATCGTCAGAAACAATTGAATACGTCATTAAATGCATTAAGTATATATGCAAGCTGAATTTCATTTTTTGATCTTAAAAAAAAAAAAAGTTATGAAATTTAAACCCTATACATATATATATATATATATATATATATATATATATATATATATATATATATATATATTATATATATATATATATATATATATATATATATATATATATATATATATATATATATATATATATATATATATATATATATATATATATATATATATACAGGGTGTTACTTAATGGTATGTCATAATTTAAGGGGCTTCCGGTTCGATTTTAATCGAAAGTTTTATATAAACGGGGCCTAAAATGCTTAGTTATTAAGAACAGGGTGTTTTTTTAAGTTTCTTTTTTTCTTAATTATTTTTAACCAAATGAAGCGGTAAAAATTTGGGGATCGGGGGCGGGGGAAATTTTAAAATTCGTCCACGCTTTGGTGTTGTACTAGAGGCCGTACGGCCCCCGTTTTAGATGTCGAACTTTTTTAAGCAGAATATTACCTGTTAATTAAAAAATAAGTTACTAAAAACCATCTGCATCTGAATTTTTTAATGTCTGGGAGTACCCGCCGAGATAAAAACAAAGGATCCCAAAATTTTTTTATGGAAAATTTTTTGGCCAATTGTTTTCAAACTTTGCATATGGTAGTTCTTAACACGGTGATCAAAAGTTTTTTAGGGCACAAAACCCAAAAACGCCCCCAACCCCCCAAAAACACCCTCCCAAAAATCACTGGGGAATTGGGGACCTTTTAGGAGATTTTAGGTGGGTTGGGGGCGTTCTTTTTGCCCTGAAACTTGATCATCGTGTTAAGAATTATCACTATGCAAAGTTTGAAGCAATTGGCCAAAATTAGTTTATAAAATTGGGGGATAAAGTGTTTTTTAGAACCCTTCTCCTAGAGACTTAAATAAAAATATACTTTTTTGTGCAGATGTTTATATTTAAATTACTTAATAAACAGGTCAATAATAAAATTTTAAAAGTTACGACATCTAAAACAGTGAGATTTTGGCGCCCTACAGCAACATCAAAAAACGTGGACGAAAAAATTTTAAAAAACTCGCCTCAACCCCAGATCCCAAATTTTGTTCCTTCCTGAAAAATAATTAGAAAAACGAAAGCAAATAAAACACACCCTGTATCTTTTAAAAACTA
The DNA here is from genome assembly GCA_019359885.1 of Listronotus oregonensis. NCBI lineage: Eukaryota > Metazoa > Arthropoda > Insecta > Coleoptera > Curculionidae > Listronotus > Listronotus oregonensis. The sequence continues at coordinate 60,068 of JAHBCN010004480.1, forward strand.
AGCATTTTAATGCCCACGTTTATATGAACTTTTTTTGACTTAAAATCGATCAGGAAAAGCCTCCGCGGGGGCCGTATATATATATATATATATATATATATATATATATATATATATATATATATATATATATATATATATATATATATATATATATATATATATATATATATATATATATAATTGTCCCAAATTGGTGGGGAATGAGGGGGGAAACCACGATAGAGAAAACGGAAATGGGGAAAATTTTGGACAATTTTGTTGGTAAGGGGGATCTTTACTGGTTCTATCTATTCAGGTTTTTTGAAAATTTTGAAAAAACCTGAAACATGCATTTTGAAAAACGGCCTTTTTTTTTTAAATGAAAATTTTTTTTTCCAAAAACTTCCAAAACAACTTTTTTGTAGAATATGACCAAAGCAATTTTTATTTTTAGTTTCGGCTTTTTTTGAATCATCATCAACTTTATTTTTTCAAAGGACGCCATATTGGATTTTTAAAAAAAAATTGGGTTTATTCTCATTTCAACAAATAACATGTTATAATTTATGAGTTTATAACCTCATTTATTTCAAAAACAAATATTTCAGTTGGCCTTGATTCCGGCAAACGTCATTTTTTGTAACAAAAAAATTAGTAATTGGGGAAATAGATAAGCTGAAGAGATATTTTACAAAAATGGGAAAATAGCTATAACGTTAATACCGTGTTACAACAAAATTAAGCACCCTATGAAAAATAAAATTTTATGAATCATCATCAACTTTACTTTTTCATATGGGCGCCATATTGGATGTTGTCGCAGCCAAATAGTGCTTTTTATTCTTATTTCAACAATTTATAACATGTTATAGTTTCCGGGGTTTATAACCTCATCCACTTCAAAAAACAAATATTTTCTCAGTTCGCCTTGATTCCGGCGAATGTTCTAGCGTCATTATCAAGTTAGCTCGGGTACGTTATTAATTTTTTTAACTTTTAAAATAATTAATTATTTAAAAAAAAACTTTATATTTTGCAACGTTATTTCAAAACAATAGAAATGTTAATAAAGCTGCCCAAGATCGACAATTTTCCTGAGCAACATCCTAAACTAACATACTTTCAAAACTGGTTACAAATTTGTAAATTCGGAAATCTTAAAAATCCCGACCTAAAATTTCGTTGAAGAAAATCGACAACGAGATGCTACAGTTAACCAATAATTTAAGAAAATCCAACATCTTCAGCCAGGGATGTTGGATAGAAATTCCACCACCAAGTTAACCATAGGGTAGTTAGGACTATTTAAAAAATATCGTTAATATGTTGAGAAATATGGACAACATTTTGAATTTAGGTCGTTATTTTACATCTTCATATTAGTTTGTCCACTTTTCATTGTTTTGTTTTCACTTGTTTCAATTAACTTGTTGGGTATAGTTTTGTTGTAACACGGTATTAACGTTATAGCTATGGTCGCGAAACCCATTTCTGTAAAATATCTGTTTAGCTTATCTATTTTGCTCATTACTAATATTTTATTGTTTACAAAAAAAATTACGTTTGGGAATCAAGGCCAACTGAAAAATGTTTGTTTTTAAAATAAATGAGGTTATAAACTCTTAAATTATAACATATTATACATTGTTGAAATCAGAATAAAAACCTATTTGGCTGCGTAAAAACCAATATGGCGTCCATATGAAAAAAAAAGTTGATGATGATTCAAAAAAACCGAAACGTAGAAAATAAACATTGACTACTTGGTCATATTCTACAAAAAAAATTGCTTTGAAAAGTTTTTCAGATTTGAAAAATTTTCACTTATAAAAAAAAATGGCCGATTTTCAAAAAAGAGTTTCAGGTTTTTTAAAATTTCTCAAAAACCGAATAGATAGAACCATGTAGTAAACGGGATAAACTTACCAACAAAATTTAAAACTTTCCCCATTTAACCGATTTTCTATCTATCGTGGTTTCCAAGTCCCATACATTCCCACCAATTTGGGAAAAATGTATATATATATATATATATATATATATATATATATATATATATATATATATATATATATATATATATATATATATATATATATATATATATATATATATATATATATATATATATATATATATATATATATATATATATATATATATATATATATATATATATATATATATATATATATATATATATAGATTACATAGATAGATAAATAGGAATGGGTTTTTTGAAATGGTAGAGATACGAAGTCAATTAAATGGAAAAAACGCATCATGACTCAGTCGCTTTGCTTTTACCGGATAAGGTAAAGGTTCGATTTAATATAATTATAATTAGGTGTTTTATTAACCTCGTTTAATGGGCTAGGGATACTGGCGATTAGCAAGAGCATCGTGGAGGGCATGCAGGAAGACCGAAAAATCCTGAAAATTTGCAAAGAAAAGAACAAGTTATAAATCTAATCGGGGAAGATCCAACAAGTACTCGGGTGATTGCTAGTCAGGTCGGTTTAAGTCAAAAAAAATTGTGGACAACATTGCGGACAAATCACGTTCAACGTGATCCAAGCAATAAAGCCCGAAGACTTCCTGGGCGATGATATTTTATTTAAGACAGAACCGTATTTGACACACTAAATAAATGTAAGTTTCTTATTCTTTACTATTTTAAAAAAAGTTTTTTAAAAAGTTCTTATTTTAATAAGCTCTATATATACTTAAAAAAAAGCGTCAACTTAGGAATCACCCTCTATATTGTTAGGTATATTAAACACCTTAATTAATTAGCTAGCCGGTATATTGAGTTTTTACGGCAAGAAATTTATTATTTATTATTAGTTCTCACAGATTTGTTAACATTACTTTACTTACCCATCAGAAGTCGGTATCACGTACCGATCAGCTATTTGTAAACATCACTTTAAATGATATTAACGATTTTAATTTTAAATTAAAATCGTTAATATCTCAAAAACTAATGGGGCTACAGAAAATTTAATATAAAAAATGACGTAGTTTTATTAGACCATTTATTTTAATTATACACCTTTTTTTCTTAAAACCAATAGTTTTTGAGTTATATTGAAAAAAACAATTTTTCACAATTTTTTTTTTAGGTATAAAAAAAATACAATTTAAACCCTCTAAGCTGAGGCAGTACAGCTTTGAATTGACTATAGTTCATAGTAATATAAAAAAAATGTTTTATGAGCCTCCCCTTGGCTACTTTTTTCTGGCCTCCCATTCTTTTTTCGTAAAATAAGAATATCAGGGTCAGTCTGTAAAGTGGGACCCCCCATTTATTGCTTTAAATATTTAAAAAAGGAAAAAAAGTTTCATACAAAAATATTTTGGTTTTTTGCTCTGTTTTAAAAACGTTATGTATACAGGGTGTATCGCCTTAAAGGCAAATTAATTTTTTTAAAGACTCCCCTTTTTTGTTACATTTTTGTTTTCTACATAAAATTCTAATATTTTTTATCTGACATATCATATCCCATATTCAATTGTTTCAGATATTCTCATTTAAATTCAAATTTAGAATGAAAAAAAACCCCTCATCTCTT